>JAGVSQ010004141.1:0-20028 GCA_022683975.1 Rhyacophila evoluta
AAGCCCGTTTTCGGTGAAAGGAAGGTATGTATTCATGTTAAATTGTTTCGCATACAATCTTCATTGGCCTACATCGGAACATTGTCAATAATGAGAGAAGTTAAAATATTATATTACAATATAAAAGAAGCCACCATTGTTTTACGTGTAGACAAAAAACTGCATTTTTAAAGATAAGATAAATTAGATAAATATTTTTGCTCCAGCAGTGGAATATATGGACTTTTACGATGATGTTTATGTAATACTGAGATTAATTTCTAGAAATTTAATTAGTCACAAATCCGCTGAAGCCATTACGTTCAAATAATTAAAATATAATATGGAAATATACACCAAGATTTTCTAGTTTTAAAAAAATCATTAATTACGTTTGTTGGATTACTTTTATAAATTCAAATAATAATAATAATAATGATATTTCTAGCCGTAAATATACTATACCGATAACAAATAATTGATATGCAATTTAGGTTAGTATGAATTTACATAGACATTACAAAAGTTATAAATAAGTTAGTATATTTAAGAAGAAAATTGTAATCGAAATCAAATCATAGGGAAAACAGTTGGAAATATTTTATTTTCTCTAAAATATCTAAAACTTAATATTAAAAGCTTCTCAAGAGATTTTTAATAAATTTCTGTCAACGTAGATAAAGTTATCTCTACATTACGGTTTTGACAAATTAAAAGCTGGATGTTTTTATAAAAGTGTTAAACATCGAATAAAATACTGTAAATTTCATTTACGTATTGCCATACGACGTTTAATCATACTTAGAAACAATCCAATTAAAAAAGTTCAAGAAATTATTCATGGACATTATTATTTTATTATTTGTATCAAGTAACTAAAGTGGTATAAGTGAGTACATAGCAAAATAACAAAGATATACTATTAAAGGCAGCAAGAAGTTAATTTTATCAATACGATTTGTGTAACGCATGGTTAATATTTATATATAGACTGGTTGGCATGTTATATTAATCTTGAAATTGATTCCTTTGTACTGTGACTCAATAAGCAATAAACATTCACGTCGTGGGTAATAGTAGCATAATTAATTTATTTTGAACGAATTCTGATTTATATTGTCCGCATGCCTGCCAATCGCTACCAAATAATTTAAAACAACCTTGATACAAGTCCACTTCCGCGATATTTTATTGGATATGTTAAGATATGACAATCGGAGCAAAGTTGCGACATGGAGCGATTTTAAAATGACTTTGGCATTATCTTCAACGTTAGATACTTTCGATTTTACGTTCCAAATAATTATTCATTATTAAAAACATAACTAAATTTATAAGTGTATTTTCAAATCATTTATATCTGTATAATTATTATGATTTATGTATATTTTCTCGTGCAGACAACAAATCGAACATAACCATATCAGATAAAAGATTATTTTTACTATCAATATTGTAATATAGCATTGCTAATCGATTATTATCGTATAAAATAAATTACCATATAATAATACGAAGAGATTCGCAAAATATTATACATACTTGTTTGTTCCAAGAAAAGTGAAATCGCTTTAATAAAAACTGTATTTATTTTAATATCATAACTAATTGAAATATATAAACTTCAATTGATTTCGTTATTTTCTAACTAGATTTTATCTTTCTATAATATGTTAATGGTATATATTTATAATAATAATCATAAACGATGCATATGATGTTTCACGTATTATTCGAGTACGTACAATTTGAAAATGTCAGATGACCGAAAGCTAGATTGTAAATATCAGTTTTGTTAGATGTTTAAAAATTTTAACAAGTTTAAATTTGATTTCAATTAAATTCGGAATTATTTAAAACTGGTAAACTTCCATGTGTGATTTCAATGAAGTTTTTTTTTTACATCATGTTCGCTCCCAAAGTGGAGCATATGGATCCACACATTGTGAAGAAATTCACTCCGAAAGTGGAGTATATAGATCTTCGCAATGTGAAGACGTCTTGACAGATTATTTTTCACGAGAATTGTTAATCAGACAATTTATTCAACCCAATGGGCATCCCAGTCTTGCATTTTCAGATTTTTAAATCCGACCAGATAGGGAATCAAGCCCGCATTCCCCGGATTGGTAGGCGCGCGAGCTACCAACTACGCTCACCGGGGAGACTTAAGTACTATCAATATAATACATTAAAAAAATCTACCGCTTATCAATGTAATGCTTGGGAAATAAACTTGTTAGATATGGACCGAATATCTTAGTAACTTTATAACTATTTAATTATTCGTATAAACCATTCTGGAGATAAAACGACCCAAAAAAAATTGTGCGTTAAACACATTTTCATCCCATTGTTCATATACTATTATAAATTAAAATATTTTTTTCTAAAAGTATTTTTCTTAGATTATTAAGGTATACATTTATTTTGCACCTTGTTTCTTTATTTTAAATAAATAATGTGTGACTTTGCAAGTAATATGGAATAATACAAAACTGTTTGTTCCTATTTGCAAAATAGTTTCAAGGATTATTTGCATGGAAAATGTCATAAAGAAATATCTTTATTTTTGATTGATATTTAAATATCTGTACATTTTTATATACTTTCACTGGCAATAAAGATATATTAACAATAGTCATAGAATTTAATAGTGTTCATATTCACAGAATTCACATAACGTAGCTAAAATCATGTATGGAGTTTGAATGCTAAATATTTTTAGTTTGCAAAATGCGGTTGGTTTTTTAATATTTAATTGAACTCAAATGTAAAAAATAAACTTTAGACCTATATTTGTTGTTAACATAAAATTGACAGTAGTAATGTCAAACATTAATAAAGGAATATAACAAAAGAGAAAATTTAAATCTTCTGTGACCAATTGTTAAATTCAAGTAAAAAATATAGTTCCAACATAGTCAAGGGCGTTCAAAGGCTGGTTTCTCCCACGTGGTCACACTGTTGCCAACACTACAATACTTGCAACGAAAGTTGAGAAATGTTAAACTGACAGCAAATACCATTAGTTCACTTCTTCGTAACAACCTCCGGGCAATAAAACAGTTGGAGCCTGTAAAATCTTTGTTATTATTTTTATTCTTATGTGTTTGTGTTGAAAAAATAGCTAATATTTCAAAAAGTAACCAGTGTTCAGGAAAAAATGACAAATTGCCACTAATTTGCTCATATCACTGACAAGCAAATAGAGAATATTCAATATTTTCCCTATGACACAAGTATGTATATTATCATCACAAATAGCGATTGAAATATTTTGATTAATTTCCTCAAAATCAGATATATAATATTTTTTGCAGTATAGATATTTAATATAACATACATGTACATGGAAAGTTGATAAAATGTAAATCATTATGATAATGTCACATAACATCAAAGCTAGCAATATATGACTTCCTTGTACGTGATAGTTTTGTCATCTCCCATGGTCCCTATCAATCAATCACGTAACGTGAATAAACTAAAAACAACATATAAATAGAGAACATGTCGCTAAATAATAAACACAAGCAAAAATCAAAAGCGGTTACTTTGAAATTGTTATCTAAATATCCCAATAAAAGCCATTGCACTTTACTATCTATACAATATTTACTGATAATGTTCCGTTTGAAAGACGCTGTGAAATAGTTATAGGTCAGATGTTATGTTGGAACATCGTAATGTATTTAAGCGATGAAAGACCTTTACAGACTTAAGAGGCAGATCCATGTTATTAGTAGTAAAATGTATTTTCTATTCACAAAGATATAATAGAGCCATCTCAACACACGTTTTTTTGTACACCTTAACCAACGTACCTATCTAAGAAGTATTATAAATTTTATCACACTATCTAATAAAATAATATAATCAATGGTTTAGTTTCACTGAGAGTAATCATATTTTTTCAAAAAATACCTGAAATTGTTCGCGAAATGAAAATTTACGTTTATTGTGTGATAAAAATATTAATATTGATACTAAGCATGTATTTAAAAAAAAAATTGCCAAAATTTTTGCTAGATACCCGCCAAAGTATAAAAAAAGTGCTGGAATCTATTTAGTTGGGCAGTGTCTTCATATCAACCAATAATCTACGGGCAGTTTAGAAATAAATGTAACTGCGTTTATTAAGGATAGTATACATTGCACAAACTGTAATTTGAATGAGACTATTTGATGTAGAAACTTCTCATTACGGATGCTTCAAGCAAGCAAAGAGAAGGCTAAATAGTTTAACATGCAAAATGCGAATGGAAATTATTAAGTCTAGTAATGAAAACTTAGCAGTGGATGTTTATGATAATAAATGAATCTTGTAGATTCTCAAAATGTATAAAGAAGTGAAGACTTTCTATAATTTTGTACTTTATTAGAAATATTTATTAATAAAATACAGCATTCATGTTACTTAAGTCAAATTTTATCGTGTAGTATTAGAATTACCGCCAATATTACGAAACATATAATCATAGATTAAATTTTAACAATGCGAATTTTATACAATGAAAAAATTGGTGTTAATCGATTTCTGAAACATTTGATTTAGTGACGGCCTATTCAGGATAGTATATTTAACAGAAAATGTGTAATATTAACAACAGGTCATCGCTATTGTTACTGGAAGAGTTGACGAAATATAGGAAACTAAAAACACGATTTTTAATTCATAATCTCTCTTCTGGTTTATGTAAACGCCAGCGTTAGTCGGTGAATAATCAATGTTATCGATGCTTGTATTAGTATATTTGAGTAACAATTTTATAAAGAATAATTTATATCACATTAGATCGGATGAAATATTTTCTTTGTGAAAGGAGGATTTATTTAAGAGATTTGCAACATCAGATATTAATAATAAACTACAAGAATTAATCAAAAGATTATAGCTCATTATAAAAACATAAATATGAGATATCGTAATGACCAATATATTAATTAAATATTTTGTTTTGATTTATTTGATAATTGTTATGTAATTATGAATAGTATGATATATGGCGTATTAAAAAATCGTTAAGGAAATATGTGGTTTTAATTATATTTAAAAATAATATAAAAAAAGATTTACGCTGAACTAACTGTGCTTCTAATTTATTAATTGTGAGGTATAAATTAAATACATAATAGATAATACTTCTTTAAAAGTATATTATGATTTCGAGTAACACGCAAATATACAATTTTTTTTGGTATTTTAAACATTGTTAAGCACAATGGTAAATGAAAGTGACATCGTTTTAATAAATCGAGAGTTATGTGATTAGTTTTGTTGTAAAACATAGTCTTTCTACTTGATGAAAGAAGTCCCTAAACTCTTGCAATAAATTGATAGTATTATTTTGAACAGTTTTTATAAACCGAATTTGAAACATATAGATCTCTACAGAGTGAAGGTTTATCTTGAAGGTTTGTTTATTTTTAAACAATATTTTAATGGAAGGTGACAAACATCAAATATTTTTCAATATAAAATTTACTATCTTCCTGAAAACTTTTTATTGAAATCGCATTATATATAGTAAGCAATTAATTTCTTAATCTTTAAGACATTATTTGACTAAGAATACTTAGTAAAGATCATTATAATATACGTCTCATTTTATTATTTTGTTTAACTGTACATTAAAAAATAACTATTATTAAAAGTTAAAAGTAATACATTTAACCTAAAATTAGTAGTGAAAATAACATTTTAAAATCAGACAGATAGACACGTGTGTATTTTTGTGTAATAGTATAAACATAATGTATGTGTATGTAGTATTATAATACTTTGTAAATCAATGAACTTTTATTCAATAACAGCTCGGATTAATAAACGTAGCTTTTGTGAAATATATTTGTGAACCGGGAGCTTTGATGTTAAATATTGCGTGAATTACTCAATTGAATGAATAATATTTTTTAAGTATGTTAAACATATAGGAAACGAGTACAACGCGTATGTTAAAATATGTAAATTAACAAAATGTTTTGTCAATGTGATAACATATCCATGTTTTCCAAAATGAGTGAGATAAAAAATAATATTATTTATTCATAATAAGATGTGTTATATAACCTATTCAGTACTAATAATATTGACCCATTGAACTCTATGGTAATTTTGTCAGCACGGAACATCACTTTCTTTGAATTATTATGTTACGAAATTTTATTAATTTAGTAAAATAAAAGTTTTATAACGTTTAACCGTATCTGTCGAATGCTAGCAAGATATACAATATATATAAAACAATATTAAAATCTATATGCTTACATATTGAATAACTAGTGGATATTTGTGACGGCGCATACTTCGGACTGCAGTTTGCGGGTTTGAATCCTATAACTACATAAAAATTAAAAATGCATGCCTGGATTTTCATTGTGTTAAGCGATTGGCTAAGAAAAAATTCTCAAAATGAATCATTATATTGTGGAAATTTGTATACCAAAAAAATATTATAAAAACGTTTATTTAATGATTTTAAGCCAAAATAAAAATACGAAATAACCACAAACTACGCACAACTTAATCTGGTGTTTTTTTTATTTATTACGGTATAATTTATTAGGTTATTTAAGAAAAGCCAAAAAAATAGATTACGTGGAAGCCTTTTTTCCTGGTCGCTAATTTTAGACTATCCTTTTTTCAGACTTAAAAGCTAAATTTAGACACTTATTCAGCATCTCCAGCTTACATCCTTTTGATAGACCGTGCATTAAGTTGTATACATTGCGATCATTGAAGGTTACGTCCTTTTTCATTTCCACAATGCCATTCCACTCCATTTTTCGGTAAGAAAAAAAAATTAAATAATAATTTACATGATATAGTTTTATGGAAATGATTTTTCAGCATTTTTTATTTGTTTATTTAAACATATATTATTATTTACGAGCCAGTTTTTGTTTTTGAGTAGTTTTAGGTTGTATGTATACAAGCAACATGAATATACTCACTAAAAAACTATATTATATTCTAGCACATATGGATATGAATATTTAAAATAATGTTCCAGTTGTATCTTAGAAAATCATAAATGTTCAATGCATCTAATTTAGTTATGTGTGGAAATAACTACGTGGATTTGTTCTCGACATTATTGACAAATTAACTACCAATCAATAACCATAAGCTAAAGTGCATACACCTATTAATAAAATAATTTGCTTAATAAAAGACAAACCGTAAGGGATATTCATATGGAAATTGACAAACATCAGTTTTCTTTTCATGTTTTATATACTTCTGGGAGTTTTGTTTTAACAATTACATTATATGCATAAATGAATCTATGTTTTGTGTACATCCATGTTACATCCAAGCATTTTAAATAGTCGCAATTCTCACACTATTATCAAAGTCATTGTTGAGATCATACATAAATGAAAGCTGTGAACATAAAACCATTAATGCGTTTCTTTACCTGATATGTTTTACAATTTAAAATTTAATAATTAATACTTTTTTAACCTCACCCCTCGTTTGGACAATATAAATTAATAAATCACTTGTTTATTAACTTTTTTGTATTAGTATGGCATGGATATGCGCGTAGTGCAAATATTATATTAGTCTATAATGAATTTCGTGTTTGCATTTTATCAGAGTAATACCAATCGACTTACAATATTTTTAAATTACATGTAACCCTCGCTTAACGCAAGTAGTCCATTCTATAAAAGTGCCATGTTGTATAAGATGACACAAATGAGCTAGCATTTAAAATTTGCCACAGTTTTATTTGATCTAAACATTTTTTTTTACTATTGCTATGCGTTTTTTGATTGTTAAAATTTCTGTAATTTATCCTCACTATTTACTAATTCTAGCAAACAAAAATGTCTTCTGTGGTTTTGTCGGAAAAATGACGTCAAGTCTAAAATATCAGCTCATTTTGGGATACCCTTTATTGTATGATTTGCATAATACGCAATAATTATAATCACAAAAAATGAGGTTGCGTGTTAGATTTCTTAATAATAATTAGTACATATTTGTAAATTTGGTGTGATAAACAGGAGCACACTGTTATCTTATTCAAGTAATTCCTAAAAGTCAATGTAAAAACTGATCATTAAAAGGATTCGCATAGGCATAAGGTTATCTACTGTGATCACCATTTTGAACCTAACACAAAGAAGTTTGCTTAAAATATAATAATTTAAAAAATTAAAATCTAAAGAATAAGTATCGTGTTATATAGAAACCGTACTATTGAAGTACCGCATTATTCGGGGTTTTTTGCAATATTTGAATTGTATATAAACCGCCATGTAGAAGTTTTGCGTTATACTAGGGCTATGTTTTATTATAAACGATATCATTTCTCGGATATAAAATCCACTAGACAAATTGTTATAAAATAATAATGATTACTGTCATTACGGTATTAAAAAAATGAATTCGGCAGTTTCATTCATATTACTATTATCTGACTTCATACTAATGACCTGACATAACCGCTTTTACTTTCGTTTTCGCAAGTTTGGAATGTTTACGTTTTTTCATACTAGCCTCGACCTCAGGAATGCTGTATGCCCGCACCAAGCTCGACAGTTATATGCAAAATCGACTTCAACAAGCTTAATGTATATGTTAATAATCATTCCCACGTTTTTAGATTTTCCCAGTTCATAGACTATATAATAGATCAATAGTTTTTCATTTTAGTTCAGATATTAATTAATAGATGACACTAAAAAACGATCCCATATCTGATTTTGGGATACATCGCCAATTAAAAATAAAAGAGGACACAATATACGAGTATAATCTAGAAATAATACATAATTCATATTTTATTTTAACTATACAAATAATACATTCTTGTATTAAATATTTAAATAACACCAATATTGAGCAAGATATAAATTTCATTTCAATCCTTTTCATGCTAAGATTAATCCCAAAATTATAAATTATACTATAAAATATAATACAATAAAATAATTATAATACTATAAGTATCCGATCATTATACTGAATATAAACAATTTTACTTGGGGTGAATATAAGTGAGGCGCCAAGGCTTCACCAAAAAAACGTCATCTTAAATCAATCGTACATAATTTCATATTGATAATTAAATTGCTGATATTTAATGTGTCTAACAAGCTTGCACTATAAAAAAAATGTTGTGTATAATATTTCTGCACCTGTGAATATTACACAAAATAAATAATAATAAATTAATCATCATTTGTATGACTGATTTGATATTTTTTTTTTTGTATTTATCATTTTAATTATTACTTTATATGTATTGTAAATTTTATCGATGAAGAAGCTTTGAACTGATCATTTCTACTGTTAATATAAAGGCTTTCTCCTACGAAATGGTAATTTATGAAACAAATTATTTTATTTACATAATAAAGTTTATTCTTACGTTATCAAAATTTTTTATTAATTTAAACTTGTAAAAAAAAAAAAGAACATCTTGTGAACTTTTTGATTTTTGCTTAATATCAATTTATTATAAAATTATGCAACGCATCATATACAGTAGGCAGTAAATACGATATGCCTCGGGGATGTAAATCATTAGAAATATAAATGAATTTTTGCTGTAATAAATTTTAGGTCAATAGTATAAATTTAATTTAGCAAGCAATTATAAATACATTGGTAATAATGAAAATGTCAACGTTTTATACAGTCGATTAGTAAGTTTTAGAAGTACATAACATAAAACTGATTCATTCACTTAACTACCTTTTTGCAACGTTTTCTGCCTGGGGGCTACGTCATTTCGATTCAATTATTAATGTTTCATTTAAGTCATTATACAATATAAAGAACATTAAACCGTTAGTCATCATGAGATATATTAATTTCATTATTTTTTGTATGAGATAATTTAATGCGAATTTATAAGGAAGGAAATCGAAAATGCGTCATAGCTGCAGAATGAACTTTGTACGCAGTATTCTCTATTATAGAAATATGCTAAATATACCAATTGAAACATCTTCATACATAATGCGTTCCCAATAAAAAAAAACCTTTGAGTTAGTAATGTAATTATAAAGTAAAAATATTGATGTACATTATTAAAACAATTATTTTACATTTAATCTAGTACCATCATGTATGCATTGGGTGACGCTTATTTGTGTATTAGATAACGTCGAATACTCATTTGAATGATGCTATTACGTTTCAGAGCATAAAAGAGGGAGCATTATGAGCCGCTAGAAACAATGGCCCAGCAAAATATATTTATTTTAAGATGTCACCTTTATATTTTCGGCGTTATTTTTTCATTTCTTGCATATATTATTTGACTTTTAATATGGACCGTGGAAAAGAAAAGGGACGTAACCTACACACATTTTTTTTACATGACCCACAAAAAACATCTATTTAAAGATTTTTTGTTTCATTTACTCAAAATGATATTAATTTAATAAATTATTTCTAAAAAGTGATGTGGTGGAATTATTTTTCCCTGGTCGAAAATTTGATAGGCCCTCTTTTTTTCAAACTTTGATGCTAAATTTTGATGCTAATTTGTCATTTGCAGCTTACATCCTTGAAAATACTGAGCGTTACGTCCTTTTTTTCCAAAGTCGATATGTAATAAAATTATTAGTTACAATAATAGGCAGATTTTGAATACATTTAATTTAAAACATATATTTTTAGCTGGACGCTTGGGGCCAGCAACGTTGCTTTTGCCACAGTGAGTCGCGAGTTAAATAGATTTTAGAACTCTCCATTTTAGCCTTCGTGGATTATTTTGTTGAAATACAATCTTCATTCCAATTCTTCTTCTTTCTGATTCTCAATTCTTTGAAATCCATTGACTTTGGTTCTAAAATACAAAATTAAAAAAGAAAACGACAGTCTGAAACTACGTATAATATTGACTGATGGACATGGATAAACAGATCAGCTGAAAGTCGTGTCGACAATATGACATGTCAGCCGATTGCTGTCTGCAATCTTAAATCACTTACTACAAAAGGCATTGTATCTTATACATTCATCGTGATGACTTGTAAACACACTCGTGTACAAAATACTACATTACTGTTTATCCGACAAATTTCTGATTCGGTTGGACTATAAATATTCTTATCGTGGACAAGCGGCTTGACTGTAATATTGTTATATTTAGTATCATTACTTTTAATTATATTATATTTATGTCTCCCCGGTTAGTGAAGTAAGTGGCACGTACGTCTAACAATCCGGGGATTACAAATTCGAATCCCCATCTATCTGATTTTATAAACTTAAAAATACAAGACTGGATGCCTATTGAGTTGAGCAATTATCTGACAAACGATTCCCGTGAAAAATAAACTGTCAAAACGTCTTCATATTGCGGAGATCCGTTTACTCCACTTTCAATTGTTTGGATATCTTCACACTGTGTAGATCCATATGTTTCACTTTGGGAGAAAACATGGTGTGTAAATATATATATATAATGTTTGAGAGACATTGTTAATTAAGTATGCACTGTAGCTTCGTTATAAAAGAAATTGATTCGAGAAATTTCTTCAATCAAAGACATTCAAAAGTATTTATCTTTAAAATAATGTAACAAACTTCTAAACATAACACACTCAATCTTTTTTAAGTTATATATTTTATTTCTATGTTCTTATTGATTGAACTAACGGGCCCCTGAGACTGGTGGCTAATAGGTTAGCTCAGATGATTTGGAGCCGTAGGTTTCGGCTAAAAACTCATAGAAGCTGCATTTAAAAATCTTAATATTCAGGACTCGATGACCGATAAAATCAGCAATTGACTGATAACTTATTCATGTGAAAAATATCTCTCAAGACACGTCAACGCATGGCGGAAATCTCTGTATACTCCATTTCTTGAGTAGACACCTTCACTGTAAAAAATGCAAATCGACAGCCTTCTATTATATAACTACGCAAACATAGATTTGAATTGTAATTAATTTTATAAAATCTTTAATTAATAATGAGCGATTAACTATTTTGCTAATTTATGCAATTAAATATAATTTACATAATTTCGGCTACCAAAACCACGTGAGACTGAAAAAATGCCTATTTCAATTGTTTGCAGTTAACAGTTTTAACATGTGACATGAGAACACGCCTTGATGCACTCTCGCCATTGCCAAGAAGCAAAAAAAACTCTCATGAATAAATACATATTCAATTACCACTTACCTGACATTGTAAAAGAAATTACTTGTCGTTAAAAGTACGAGTTGCATTTTTATTGCTGTTTTACGGCAACATAACTTTAATTGGTAGGCATTTTTATTGTTAGAATTCATTACGTAATAGAATTTTTGCTAACTGACAAAAAATATCAGACGACTGAATAAATATGTTATTACCCATTTATTATATTAACTAGCTCATAATCTTTTATATCTGAACCTTGAAAGAGGTTAAAATCTTACATTACCTTACCAAACCTCAAATAAATTTATTATTATTCAAGCCTAACCTTACTTACGTAAACCTCAAATCAATTTACGACTCCCACTTATTAACTTAATTATCATACAAATCTTCGTGAATGTTTATAATTGGATTATAAACATACTTTCAGGTATGTATAGTTATTCTAAAATCATTTTTTTATATGCCGATGAAGAGCTTTTGGAAATTACAGATGAAGTGTGGGAAAACCATTGATATTAAATCCCTCCCTAACCAACAATTAAGTGTGTAAAAAGTCACCTTGCGTGAAATAAGATCAAATTAGGTCACGTTAGGTTAGATTGGTTTAATTTGTGTTGGGTTACTTGATTTTGTTTAAAGGAATTATAGTTATCGAAGTTTTTTACAAGAACAAGGAGATTTAGTAGTTATTGATGATTAAATCCAGTTCAATTTTATCAACGATGTTATTATTGTTTAATTAATAATACTACTACTAATACTAATTTAAAAAAATATAAATCTATTTTCTTCTAACCTTAAAGTTACTCATCTTATGAAAGTATATATAAATTGTGATAGGAACTTTCACCTGTAAAATAAAACCGTTTTGAAAAAACAAATATATACCAATTCACTCTCTCAATAATCAAATGCTTCTTTTATATAGATTATCAAAGAATAATTCATTTAATAATCAGATCAAGAAATCGATTCATCAAAATGTCATGTTCCTTAGAGCTATTTAATTTTCTCGTGAAGATAATACGTACCTATCCACATATTTAAATAATTTATTATGCAGGCTTTCATTTCTGTCAGGTTATACTACAGTAACATATGTCAAAAACGAAATTAATTAAAATTCATTGAATATTATCAGTAATATATGGTAATGTTTTATATTTATACATCGATTATATAAAATGATTCTTGTATTCAAACTCAAAAGTACTTCCTTAAAAGCAGGTAACACAGAGTCATCCATCAATTGTGAAATTCAAAGCTGCCAATATAAATGCTAGTGTCAAAGGTATTACCTGTCAATCGATTTGTTGTTGTTCAGTTAAAGCTCGGAGCAAAAAAAGTTGTTTATTATATACCATACCAGCTAAAGCACCCGGCGATTGCCGGAAAAACTTAATAGTACACGTGTGATAAAACCGATGAGGGCATTTCGGGAGGGGGGGGGACTTATAATTTTCGGGGGGAAAGCAGCACACAACCTTCTCCTGGTATTCCTGGAAAATTTGGCTTCATTGGAATGTACTCTTAAATGCAATAAAAAAACAGACAAACATTCACCTTTAAATATATAGATATACAACATAATTATGTAAAATATTATGTTACTAAAATTTGATGAATTTTACAAGTTAGTGGTAGTCAACTAAATAGAACTGCATACAGTTTTATATGATCGTTTTTATAGTATATTATTGTACCAACTGAGAATATATAGGTAACGCCACAAAATGTAACTTCATAAATCGTTTTTAAACTATATATTTTTAAAATCTTTATTATACAAATAAATTCAAATTGAGTATAATTCAGCTAGTGAATCTTTTATAGTTAAGTTACATTTCACCTATTTTTTAAATTATTGAAATTGCGTTTTTATTTAGGAGGTTTATCTTATTTAAATTCAAAACATACTTGTATATTTTAAACTTTGTAAGTTTTATATGTTACATTATCCTCAGATTGATTTGGACAACAATAAAACTTGCCTACTAAGTCCTGATTGGTACAAACATATTAATCGCCTGTCACTCGGTAGCTGATTGCAAAGTGCATGCTTAGGTGCCGGAGGTCACGGGGTCGAATCTCACAGTTATATAACGCTTAAAAAATAGAATATGACTGGATAATCAATGAGTTTATCGATTGGCTGATAACAATTCTCGTTAAAAACCTTCATTCAAAATTAGTCTTTATGGAAAATTGTGGAAAGGATTTGTATGGTACGCCACCTCGGTGAACGAATGGATAAGCGTAGGCATATATGCCGTTGGCTAGAAATTTATGTGTAGTAGATGCAAGATTTAAGATGTATGTAATATTTATTTAAATTAAACATGCGGACACAATGATTGACTGACAAATGAACGTAAAAAACAATCTGTCAAAAACCACAATATGAAGCCCATCTCGTACACGCCCGAAACAAATGTGGATACATCTAATATCAAGACATTATTCGGGACTTGGTTATTAGTAAATTCATAGCCATCCATGGGTATTCAGCTATCTATTTTTTTTAAAGTAGGATATATTTTTTAATGAATTATATCGTTATTAATTTTATTTACACGCCTTTTGAATCCATTGTTATGCCATGAGATATGTAGCAATACAGAACTAGGATCCGTAACAATTAACAATAAAATATTTATAATATTGTTAATTTAAATATCAAAATATAGGCTTGGCATAATTATAAATTTTCGCGTATCAAATCGATTGCTATAAAAAGCTCGAAGAGTTTCTGATCAATGTGTCCATTCAACCCACTTATATATTTTTATGATCTGAATACATATGTCATTCCAAAAAAGCTTACTGGGTATTACGACGTATAGTTCAATGTATTATATTTAGTCACGAACAATGTTACCTTTGTGTGATGTAAGAGATATCTTTTCTCAGTTTGATGGAGCGTTGTGAATATAATTTGAATATGAGTAGCAACTTTCTTTTATACATTTATTATGACAGAATACATGAATAAATAAATATATTTTTGCTATATTAAGCGATTTACTTGTGGCCCTTTTGTCGCGTAGAATTTTATCTTCCGTGACAAATCTATGTTAGATAATGACCATTGCAAAGAAATAAATTTATGTAACTTATCACATTAATTTCACAAAATTTATTGATTTCACAACTGTATTTATTTACTCTATCTGCCTCAAATGTGGAACACATGTATCTCAACAGTGTAAAGATAACTAGTCCAGAAATGGAACATATGTTTTACAAAATAGATACTTATTTTGACTGCTTTTTTCACAAAAATTGATTGTCAGCTGAGTATCAAATTCTACAACTTAAGGTTTTTAAAAATTCAGTAGGTGCGGGAATCCAATTTCTAATCCCCGGCTTCAAAGCTTACGCGATAATCTCTCTGTTGCTGGGAAAATATATATATTTTATAAATTATACGACATTATGCAATTTGGTGAACGTTCTGTATGCTTACTCTTCACAGCTCACTAATTCCCCACGATTGTTATGCGGATATATACCGTAGCGTAACGAACGTTGACTCAAGTGCCAAAAGTAACCTAAAACCAGCCAGATTGGCTTGAACTAAAAAGTGCAAGATTTATATTCCAACTAAATTAAATGAATGTCAAAACTCGATGGTAAAATACCTTCAATATATACAACAATAGTATTAAATCACAATGGCCAACCGATCTAGCTGATTGTTAAACCAACTTTAAAAACTTTTCATTTTCAACCAACATATGGGGATGATCTCAGAGGACGTGATTGTCATTTTATAATTTCCTAAGATAAATGAACAGAGTTTGAAGGCAAGACCATAAAACTATTATACAATATGAAGTACTTTTAAACTGTGGTGGTGGTGATTGAATAGTGTCAACAATTGGTTCAACGAAGAAATTTTGTTCCAAGTGCCAAAACTATTGCACATACTGTATTTAAAAAAGTATGTAGTAATATTTAGAAACTTTTCCTAATATATCTAATTAGAATGCAACAACAATTATCTACTTTCAACGACAATTATCGTTGAATATATATGATTACTTTTTTATATAAAAAATACATAATTCATTTTACATAAGGCTCAAATTTGATAATAATAATAATATTTAGCAGACTTACGTACTGTTCAGATATTCACACAAATTTATGTCTCATTAAATACACATGAAAATTACCTTAAAAGAATTTCTAAG
The DNA here is from genome assembly GCA_022683975.1 of Rhyacophila evoluta. NCBI lineage: Eukaryota > Metazoa > Arthropoda > Insecta > Trichoptera > Rhyacophilidae > Rhyacophila > Rhyacophila evoluta. The sequence continues at coordinate 16,305 of JAGVSQ010004141.1, forward strand.
TATTTTTTAATTACAATTAAGCCATTATAATTGCCTAAACGTTTAACGTCTTTATAATCAGTCAGGAAAAAGTAATTATGCTTAATTTTGCGATGTGTGTCATTTTTTATCTATTAAAAAAAATATTAAAAAACAATTTGTAATAATAAATTAAATATTACCAGATAAATACATTTTTTTTGCTAATTTGCAATTATGCAGATTCAGAAAAAAATAAAAAAAATGGGTAGAATTAATTTCAGATAATTACATTCAATCAATTGGATAAATAAAGTCTTGCGAAAATAAACAAATGATTGGCTTAAGTAATAGTTTCTTACAAATCTTTTATTATTAACTGTATTTATAAAATCACAATTATATTTATGTAGATGATATGAAATCCTCGTGAAAACTAATACGTCAAGACGTCTTTACATTGCGGAGATCCACATATTCTACTTTCGAAGTGGATATATTTATACTGTGTAGATCCATATCTTTTATTTTCGAAGCAAACATGATATAAACAAAAATAACATAGTATAAGAATATCGTTCGTGGGTTATAAAAACCTCCGATGTTACGTCATTGAAATTTTACAGTAGAGTGAAAAAAATGCGTCATATTATAATAAGACATGATAATTATACTGTAGGTGAAGATGCAGAAGATACAGTTTTGAAAAAAATGTCATATTGGAGGTTTTAACAGATCAGTGACAATATATGGGTCTACTGTTTTGAAGTTATAGATATTAATTATAAAGATGTCAGCTCAACGGAGAATATATATGTATATCTTTGCAAGGTTATTGATTTAAAAATTTTAAGGTTTAATTTTACAGGCTTTCGAAATAATACAAAATAATAATTCCAAAACCGATGGTAACAGTCTTTTGTGTCAGCATCTGCAGCTTATGTGTATTTTTATTAATTTGGTATTCATATAATTTTTGATAGATGGGTGCATCTTTTAGAATTAAAAATCTCATGGTTGTGTAACATATTAACATTGATAGAAGACTGTCTATGAAATTAGCTGGCAACTGTTACTATTATCGAAATACGTTTTCAAATTGCAAAGATCCGTATTCAATACAGTAAATGGACTAGGCGTGTTAGATAAAGCTTTTTTTAAATTAATTATAAATTATCTAGACTTTGCATAGATAAATCCAATACATTTTACTGCATGCAGTAACTAATTCACTCATATGCATTGTATTTCTAAAAGATTTTTTATTTCAAAGTTGACGTTACATACAAACAGTTTTATCATTCTTATTCGTAATACGCATCTTGACTTGAAGTACCATTTTCATGTGATAAAATTAACGTGAAATTTTTTCGTATTACGAAATTCAAAAGAAAATAACGTATTAAATTTATTACTTAATCTCAGTATATACTACATAAAGTGAAAGTTGGTGTTTACTTACTAGCGTAGTATAATAAATACTCAAAAAGTGTTCGTAGATATGATAACATAAACATCAATTGAGTGTCCTCTCTCTAGCAATATTTATTCTCAAAATATTTATGTAAATTATTACAATTCACGTGTGATTTGTTTGAAGAAAAGAGTGTTTAATTTTATACTCTAGTCATAGAATCAAAGATTTGTCAATAGTAAAATTTGTTAATTCCAATATTAGAAACAAAACTATTCTGTTCGAGGCGGCATCGTAATATTACGTCACTTACGCACTCTTGGCCAATCTTACAAATATTGCCAGTCGACAATAATAATTTCCCTACGATTATTTGTATTCAAGAATTCGAGGTGGCGATGGCAATACTTATTTTGTTGCACAAATCCAACAGAATTAAAATTGTACGTGTGATGAGAAATCTACATAGACATAGAATAATTGTAGTATTGTAATATTTAAATTTGGAATTTTTATCTATTGTTACGACATTTCAGGGAATAAAAGCTATTATAAGTTGGCATTCAAAGAAATATTCACAATAAATATAAGTAGTCTAGTAAGAAAAATGATACTATGAGCTAAATTTCACTGCTATGAGATGTACAAAATATAAAGCAAATTATTGTCGCCATCAAGAAAGAATTTTTTGTATAAAAAAAAGACTCACATGCAATAAGCCCGGCTTATATTTGATAATATAAAATATAACAATGTTTACTTTCCATGCTTGTCGTGATTTATAGTCCACTTTCTTTGTGTAGTGTAAAGAAGGTTAGGTGACCTACAAATCTATGCATGGAAGATGGAAGTATACTATCATAAATATCTCCCATGACCTGGGTAAAGGTGTACTATAGTGTGCGTGAATCGTTTTCAATTTATAAATTATTTCATAGATAGCAGATTATAAAAACAAAAAAAACACTCACAGGATTTTAATTTTATGTACTGTCAGGTTTTTTTGTTTGGATGAAATTCAAATTTCTATTTTTTATACACCATAAAACTACTATCAACATTCGAAATTCACACGTGATCCATATATATTATTTAATTTGATGACACTGGAAAGCAAAATTGCAATAATGAATATCATAATTTTCATGGAATTATTATTTGAATATATTTTAATTAAAAAAAAAATGTATCAGCATAAATATTGCGAATACGTCTAGTGCACTATTTAATGAATATTAATGTAAAATAAAAATAAATATGTATGATTCAATTATTTAATATACATAATTGATAATTAATAATAATCAAAATAAGTTTAAATTAAATTAACTTTAGAGATAGCTGCATCTAATTTTTATATTTAATTAATTTAAAATATTATGAAGTCAAAAAAATAATACCACATTTAATTTATATAGCCTAGAGATCTGTAAAAAAATACATATTTTTCTGAAGATGTTACTTTAAATGATTGATCGATGTTTATATTATGATGGTGATTTGAATTTTTCGTCGGATTGTATGCCATTCGTCTTTAGCACGACAGGAAAGAAAATTTACTGACATGTCAAGAATTGTTTATTTGTTCATTGAATTTGATTTTTCGACCAAACGCCACTTAAAGCGGAAAACGGCAATCATGCAATGCATAAAAGACATCATTTGAGGAAGCAGTTATCATTATATATATTTAAAAGAAATTATATATCATAAATCACGATATCCGCGTACAAATAAAACAAACATTAATGTTGAATGCTTTTCTATTTCATAAATGAAGTAAAAGTAAACATTGATAGAAAATATAAGACTTTAATTTAGTTTCAACGATAATGTTAGAATTCTAGAAATATATATTAGAATATTTATTTAAACTAGTTCAATAAAAAATGTTTAAACATTTATACATAAGTGTCGCTTTAAATTTAAAACGCAGGAATGATACGCCCTGTTTCTTATTTTTTATAGAAGATTCTCTATTTTAACTAAAAATAATAAATACCCTGCGTAATAGCCAAATCAGTTTAATTATGAATTTAAGCAAACTGTTTTAACTAAATTTATCACATTTTTTAAGTTACGATATAATAATTTTAGATATGGAAAATAAAACGATTACCTGAGTAGTCAAAGTTAAACGAGAGAGTATTAAAAATGATAATCGAAGTGGTAAAATATTATCATGAAAATAAATTCAGTGAGTAAAATATATGAATAAATATTTATTTATAAGAAATACGATATGGAATCGATTTGAATATTTGTAATTAATATTTTCGACTGATGGTGCTTGATGAGAATTGATTTTAAATTCTAAATTATTTAAAACTGGTAAACTTCCATATGTGAGAT
>JAGVSQ010004142.1:0-20028 GCA_022683975.1 Rhyacophila evoluta
TGAGAAATGGTATATCATCTTGGCCATGGTTTGAATGCATTCGAGCAGGAGACTCGAGTGCATATTCGGCAAACCATGGCCGAGGGGATTGAGCAATTGATTGACGATCAGTTCTCGTGAATAGCGATCAATATAATTTTTAACACTCTTAAGATACATATACTTTAGGGACGGATAAGGTTAGAAAAAACATTTAGTCTCTTTTTACCTATTATAAAATAATCTCGTAAGTAAAAATCATTTAGATACCTGCTATTAATTTTGAACCGAGAAAAACAAAACGAAAGCATTCTCGCGAGCTCGTACATTGCATCCATTGTTTGTACATTTGACACCGTAAAAGGCTTTATTTATTATGAGCTTTTAAAGAGGTTAGCATAAGGGGCACCATTATACCTTACAGTCGCTAAGTACCTTTTGGAATTGTTGCCGTGGTGCTTTAGAAATATTCAGAGAAAGAAAACCAAAGCTTTTAAACATCATCACCTACTGTAATATATAGTAAATATTATTAGCTTAGTATATATTGTAGATGTTGCTGATTTCTGTATTATGGAATAATACAATTTATCAAGATGAGTCTTTACATTGTGGAGCCGATATCTATACATTGATATTCCATACATTGAGATGCAGTGGTGGCTTACGTATAGGCACTGTGGAACTGTAGCACCCCCAATTTCCACTCCTGATGCTATCTATAATATTTAATATAATGAGTCCTTTTTTTCTTTAATTCGTTCTTTATACTTGTACACTATATAATCCTTAGCTTATTGTCAGTAGCAATCCACCAGTTTATGAAAAATATACAAACATCTTTGGAACAGTACGTTTACAGTTCCAGCGGCGTGGTGTTTGACTATTGTGCGCATGCGCACATAGGAAGCTGCACGCGAGGCTGCGAAGGAGAGAGAGCGCCGTCGCTCCCGCAGTGTTGCCCGCCCCGAGCTGTTAGGAGGTATTTTTTTTTATTCCACGTGTGTTGTGTTTAAAAACCGTGTACAGAATTAGATGATTATTCTAAGATTTTATCAAGTTTCTGAATAAATTTTCTTTTTCTAAATGTTATTGTAGTTTCCTTTTACAGAATTTTAAAACAAAGACTAAAAAAAATCTGGAGCAGCACCCCCACTAATTTTAGCTACGAGTGGCCATTGATTAATATCGAACATGTTTAAGAACATGATCATATTATATTAAATAAATTTCCAGGCGTGGATACTTACGAATATACTACCAATGAAGTATCTTTGTAGACACCCTATATAGTACGGTTAACGTTAATGATTTTTTCAAGTCACACTATAAATAAAAGCATAAAAAAATATTATAACTTAGGGTAAACTATAACAACACACTTAGGTACAGAACACTGGAGAATTTCTGTTCGTGCATCACTGACTTTCCTTGCATTTTCCAACTCATAGCGCCGTGAATGCGCATGCGTTGTTTTACATTTACCTCACCCCACCATGAATTTTCCTCACATTTTCCCGCTTTAAAATAGAGATGTGCCACACCATTATTGTTTTATTGTTTAATTTATTTAGTAAATAAATCTACAACATTTTGTTGTAACAACTGGAAGAATAAGATTACTCTCTGCATATTAAAATATGTCGGCGTAAATAACAATTATAATACTACAATATTAATATTTTTTTTGTTTATTTATAAGCTTGGATTGAATAAAATTTAAAACACTATCTGAAATATAATAAAAAAAAAACAAAGTGATATATTAATGCTCTTATTTTAATTATGTTAGAAAGTGGCATAGCTACTGCGGAGCGGTTACTTCAGGCGCAACCTTGAGGGCGCAAAATTGGAAAATAAATTATGATATAAAAACTCATTTGAACACAAAAAGACAAAAAAACTATAACGATATAACGAAAGTTACACAGTAAGGCCGGCGCTATGATAACAGAGCGACAGCGGCAAAGCGTCTCCATCATAGACGCAAAATAGGTGAGTGAACAAGTGAGCAAGCTCTTGTGAAGACAACGTGTTGCCGCGGTACCAAAGATGCTCACTTGCTCACACCTATTTATAGCTATTTTGCATCTCTGCGGCATCTATCGTGCCCTGGGTCTAATGCGCGACTCAAAAAACAAGAAATCGTAATTATGTGAAGTAAATTCAAGAAAACTGCGTTACTCGAATTCCTAACGTATATTTTTACGAGAGTTTACCCAGTTTTACTGCAGTGATTTTACTTGCTTCAGGGCACTGAACATGTATTTACGCCATTGATAGTGGTGCGAATGAAGTTATACTTAAATCATTTACTAAATCATAATTAAAATTTCCGTTTACCAAAAAAATATTTTTAGCCACAATCCTGAACCACAAAATTGAAATAAAATCACTATTATAATAATATAAACATACATGACCGTCAACGGTTGAAAAAAAAAGTAAATAAAAAACGAAACTGTGTTCTGTATTCACAAAAATTCAAATTAATTGCTTTGTATTCGAAAAAAAAAATTGTTTTTTTTTGATTTTTTTTTTAAATTTGAAAAACTTGAAGAAAATACAGTGATGTCATTAGTTATGGAAATAAACAAAATCTGTTTGTTATCGCAGACCGATATTTTACTGAACGTATCCGGGTAATAATATATATACACAGTTGTTAAATGATACAGAGTTAAGTGAAACCATTTACGTTTAATTAAATTTGATTTCCATAGATACATACATATATTCCATTCAGTTGAAAATAAATATTGTCGGTATAGTTATCTTGTTATCGAATTTTCGCGATACAACTTACTTTTGCGGGACAAAGGGTAGATATAAATATAAATATGAAATTTAAAATGTAGATCTTTCAACCCCTCACTATATTCGGAGGCTTTAGGGGTGGACGTTTGTGCACAGCAGTCGGCCGCCGCCCGCCGAAGGGTCGACATTATAGCGTCGGGAACCTCCGGAGCATTGACAACCTGAATTAAAATGACAATCAGCGCGCCCCGCGGTAATATTCAGAACAAAATAATAATATAACACATCGTTTTTATGTTTACTTATATTACATGTGTAAAAATAATTAATATATTATTGAATTTTCGTCATTGAACAGTGCAGTGAGTATTTATTATACGGAATCAGTGATATATTATTTTTTGTTGTGGAATGGACATTGGTGTAAAATTATTTGTGAGATAGATAGTAGGTTATGTGTACAGGCAGTCACCTCTTCCTTACCAGGAATTCACAAAAAGGTATTGTACATATGATTTTTCTTTAATTTACACAAAATATTTATACCGTGACCTAAATAAAAAGTATTTTGAAAAACAATGTATATTTACTATAAAGTTCGAAATTACACGTATTTATTTATTCGAAATTATTAATAAAAACGTTATTAAGAAACCCGAATTGATATATTGAACTATAAACAAAAGAAATTCGATTCTAAATTCAAATAACATTGACAGCTAGAGGAATTTGTAAATTATTTTACTATGAAGGTTTTGATGATAATAAAGTTTATTATTTATACAAAAGTTATGTAAGTTAATATCGCGCAAAGTATTTACTAATTGTCAATAACCATAGATCAATGTCAAATATACATATAATATATTATATATATATAGTATATATTACATACAATATATACGTACGTGAGTTTATTTTATGAAGTAAAAAAGAATGTTCTGTTTTTAAATAAAATATTCAAATAGCGGTTCGGTGATTGACAGTTTACGACAATACATACCAAAAAGTAGGTTACACTTTCTTCGTCTATGGTTTTATAAAATTATATATTGTGTTATAAATTAATAATTATGATGGATTTTTGGCTTGAAATAACTGTCGCTTCTCGTATAATTTATGAATCACTGTAAATTTGCTTTGTTATTATAATGTATAAAAGTAGGTCATTCAAATATCAACGACATTTCAAAAAAAATCTTTTTTTAATATTAATATGAATTTAGCCGACCTTAACCAGTCATCAGATAAACCTTTATGATATAATTAAATATCTTCTTTGTAAGTATGTATATGATGAAATTTGATCATTGTATTTTTGCCGATGACTCACCGTCTTTCAACGCGATGGTAATCTGTAAACGATCAACACGTGCAGTGAAATTGCGTAATAATATTAAAATAACTTCAAGTTTTAATTATTTTCATTTATATTTTCTTTTAATTGCGTTTGTAATTAAGAAAACACTTTACTATTTTTTAAAAAAGTTAAATGGTAAAAACCGAATCGTCATTAAATATATTTATGTAATATAGGAGTGATATTATATTATATGACGCACCGGGGATTTTTTTGGGTTCAAAATGGTGTAATATAAATTTGGGTGTCGGTCAAGGATCAGTGGAATTATTCCCAGATGTTTAAACGTGCAAAAAATACCGGATAAGGTGTTTATTGTTCATGCCTATAAATACATACTCACATTTAGGGAGAAAATTGATTCCACAGTATTACATCAAATTGTCCAACGACTGATCGAATGGTTATTTTATATTTTATAACCTAGTATTTGAGCATATCGATCTACATAGTGTGAAGATACCCACTCTGACGGTGGAGTATATCTCCACGATCTGAAGACGCCCTGACAGATTATCTTTTACGAGAATCGTTCGTCAGACAATTACTCAACCCAATGGGCACCCAGTCCCGTATTTTCAGATTTTCAGAATCAAATTCAAAGAATTGAAACCGTATTCCCCAGATTGCTACGCGCGCACGCTACCAACTACGCTAGCCGGGGAGACAGCTATAGTAATTATAACTAGTGCCACCCGCGACGTCGGTAGGAGGGCCTTAGGAACCTTTGGGCAAAAAGTTTTTTGAGCCGCCTATTAATATATTTTTATTGATTTATAAGTTTTTTTAATATTTGCACATTTTAAGCTGTCGATCCCTTTTCTAAATAATTTATACAAGTATCTTATTTTATATGTATATTATAAATACTCGTTTTGATTAGGCAAATTCTATTGCACGTAGAAAATACTGGCGAATTAAATTCATTTTTATGACAAAAAGCCGCCCGTCAAATTTAGGCGCCATTAGTACGTAATATATTTTTTACTTAACATACTATGCTATTTTTTTCGATACTGGTTTCCCGCAGCAATGAAGATGTTCTCAAATCACTACCTACTTAGCGTCTTGTCATCACGTCGATACATCAAATACACATTATATCAAGATGGAGGATTTTATGTAAAATTCATTTTTTTGTTACAAAAAGTTATGGGCATATTGAAAATAAAGTTATTATTTCAACTTTAAATGTTTACTTAGTACAAATTACAGGTCTGGGTATTTTTTTCAGACGAAGGCAAACTTTAAATAGCGGATTCCCCTTTTGAGGCTCATAACTTTGTAAGATACAATTTATTAGACATCTTATGGAATTTTCTTAGGATTTTTTTACTTATTTAAATAAGTTTTTGTCTTTCATTTAATAAAGGTTGTCATCACATTATATTTAAAGAGTCTAATATCATTACTTGTAATCTCAAGCGTGTGCAAAAAATGAGCCATAAATGCAGTATTATTCTTTGTGTTTATATATATTATTTTAAGTGTAAAATATCTTTATAAACTTAATCCCATCTAACATGAATGTGAAAATGCTGATTATTTTCAAAACTTAGACCCAAAAAATGCAGGCTAGATGCCCATTGGGATGAGCAATTGTCTGACAATTCTCGTGAAAAGTACTTTGTCAAGACGTCTTCATGTTGCGGAGACCCATTTACTCCACTTTCTGAGTGGATATTTTCACACTGTGTAGATTCATATGCGCTACTTTAGAAGCGAACGTGGGATAACCAATCTATTATAACTGAAATCAAACTACACATTATTTAGTTGTAAATATACAATAAAACAGTTTGTGTCTAATAAAGATAAGCATTAACAGAGGTTATGCGTTATGATACTGGACTTCCAGTGGTATAACTATCGAGTAGCAATTGAACCAAACTGCTCCAGGCGCACGAATCATACGGGGCGCAAGTTATGGTAAGAAGTAAAATTTATGGTAGCGTGAGAGCTAGAAAATAAACGATAAATTTCTGGAAGGAAATAAAAAAAAGAGTTAAAAAAAAACGAGAAACTATAGGGGGCGCAATGATTTTACTTGCTCCAGGCCGCTGAATATGTAGCTACGCCACTGTAGACCCCTCATTTGTTTGTATATGCATATATATTGCAAAACGTATTGGAATTTTGCGGAGAGAATTATATAAAGACGATCATTATATATGAGTAATATAAAAATACTGTCATTAGTTTGCACCTCAGATATCTATATGATAGAGCCAAACTGCCCTGCTGAGTAAAAACGCAATATCTTATAATTCTATAATTCTTGTAATTCCTTATGTAGATATTGTGTTTTTACTTAACATGGCGGGCAGCATAGGTGTAGACACTTTTTGGTATACAAACGACTCGTGATTAAGTTAGCCACAGGTGATTAGGAACTCAATATGAACATAATGCGTTTAGACATTAACTATTAACCTTTCTCACGTATCTCATAATAACACTTGTAAACTCACCCAAGAAAGCTTTATCCATCTAGTAATGTATTCAGACAGTTTACGGTAGCTAAATGTACCATATTTATGGAATTCAGTAAATATAAATCAAAAATTAAATAATCTTATGAGAAGTCAAGGTTAAATAAATAAGTCGACTTTGCTTTCTCCTACACCACCCGCCACACCCGTTATGGGATCGTATACTGTGGCGTAACGAACGCGATGCGCTCTTCTTAAGTGTCATGATGTCCCAGGAGCAGCTTCCCATGACCTTGGTTGTTATACTCTGTTAATATTTAGCTTTGTCTAGAAGAGACATTTTTGTTCTTCTTAAGATTTTGCATTTTTTTTAAGTTTGAAAATTATCCTTCGTAGAAACCAATTCGCAATGGCCGACCGCTCCGACAAATGGTCGAACTAACTTGAGAAGCTCTTCCTTTTCAACCGACATATATGGACACTCCCAGAGGATGTGATACCGAAATAAGTCAACTATCATTCATATTTAACTGTAATGTTGCCTCTTAAATGAATCGGCAACATAATATCTTGAACGTAACGCCCAAATAAGAGTCAGTATTTAAATTCAGTACGTTTATGTACAGAGTCCTTATTAAACTTCAAAAAATTCTTTATTAAAAGTTTCTTTACTAATAATCTGGGAAATCTTCGCGTTGCACAGTCGACGTCAAATAAATTGGCAACATTATATTTTACATAAACGTTTGGCGACTACATAAAAACTCTTAAAAAAATACTTAAAACTAAATAAATAAATAGATCATTAGACTTTTTATATATCTATTTTATTATTAGACTATTTCGTTTTTTTTAAAAAATGAATAGCGTGCATTTCAGAACATAATAAATGAAAATCGATTTGTTGATGTGTCGGTGTTCGATAAACTAACTTTGAAATTGAAAACATACTTGTATATGCAAATGGTAACGTTCTATTTTTGAAAGCTGTGCCACTCGATATCATAGAGAATAATTTAATTAAAACGTAAAATAAATTTATTATTTAGGATCCAAAAATTGTAATAAAATTCGAAACGAATTGCAAATTCAACTGTAAAATCTAATAAGAACATGCGATATGCTCTATTTTATATGCAGATGTGACGTTATATGCTACTTTTTAAATTTGGGTTTTTTTTTGTTTTTATGTAATCACCTCGTAGGCGAATGGATAAGCACGCACTATTCTGAATTGCTCGGCCTCAAGGTCGTGCTATCAACCCAATAGTTGCATAATAACATCAAGATATCGCTCAGCTTAATACCTTGTATACCACACAACGCACCCTTTACAGGAGATTAAAATAACTCTTTAGGTATTATTAGTAGATTACATTCCATTTCGTTATATTTCACTGTTTAATTCAAAGAGAGGAAGATAAGGATATAACAAAAATATATGGAATTTGAATTACCAGTGATTATAGAGTTGTTTTCATCTTTTCTGAAATTTGTAATGTGCTATACGAGGTATTGATCTATCATGAGCTATATTTGAAAGTGTATTTGAATGCGTAAAATTATGTAAGCCTGAACACATTTTGACAAGGCCACAAAAACATTTTTTTTTTTTACCATTTCCGTTCCAAGATATGAAAAAATATTGTATACAATGTGAGCAATTGTCTCGACAGCTTATTTTAAAAATATTATAATATATTTACTCTAAAAAAAATGATAATCGAATGAAAGTTTTCGAACAAACACAAATATATCACATTGACTGTGGAAAGGAAAAGGGACGCAACCCTCAGTTTTTTCAAAACAGCTTTTTCCAATAATCATAACATATATACCTTAATATACCGTCTATCAAAAAGATGTAAGCTCCAAATGCCGAACCAGTCTCTAAATTTAGCTTTTAAAGTTGAAAAAAGGATTGCCTGTGAAATTTTCGTCTAGGAAAAGAGATTTCATTTAAATCAAATTTATTGGTTTTTTCAAATAACTAAAAAAATTGTATCAGATTGAGTAAATAAAACATCAGTTTTAGTCTTCATGAAATTCCGGATTCCAATCATATATTATACGGTTTTTGTACCTCCTATAAATTTTACCTGTGCGGATTACGTCCTTTTTACTTTCCACAGTCGATATAATACATACATACATACATGTACGTTGAGTTTATCGGAAAACCGGAGTTCCAAAGATTTATAGAGTTCTCGTAATTAGTTGTACATGCTGACTATAAACATCGAAGAGAGTGCACCTGACAGAGTATTATCAAAGGAGTTGAAATTACTTATTTATGCTTTGAAAACGCTGAATGGTCGGAAACACGTTGAAGCTTATTTCGACAGTAATGACGTTGACGTAAAAAAATCATTTAAAAATCTATGGCATTGCTTGTTTGTTACTTCTTTAATATATTTCCTTAATTTATATATACGGTAGAGCCTCAATATAACTGACAAATGCGGATGAGGAGGTGTATATTAAAGCCAAAAATCCGTTGTATAAAAGAAAGCTTTCCCCAATACGTTTATTTTATTAAGAAAATTAGCGGCATAATGCAAACCAGTGCAATTTAAAGATACGAATGAAGTTTTGTTCGCACTTTTGAAGTCTGGTATTTTTTTATCTTTTTTTTTTAATCAAGTCATGGTATGATACTTAAGCAGTGGCGTAGCTACATATTCAGCGCTCTCGAGCAAGTAAAATCATTGCGCCCCTTTAATTTCTTGTTTTTTAGCTCTCACGCTACCTTAAGGTTTTTACTTTCTACTAGAAATTATACCCTACATTATTCGCGCCCGAACACTTTCATCTACTTCTAACCAGTCTAAAACAGCTTATACATTCAGTATTATTCTATATTATCCTTTAGAAATCAGATTTTTTCTAACGCTTTTTAATCTTTATCATCTAACAAATTCTTCCCGCCAATTTCTAACGTTTCCACTTTCACTTCTTTACCGGTGTATCCGTATAAGTCAGTTGTATCGACGTCCTACTGTATTTATATATTTAAAAATATAAGTTGTTCATATTTTTTGCTCGCACGTCACTTATTTTCAATCTCTGCCAAAGATAAAACAATTTTTATGTTATAAGGTTGAAAAATTCTCATCAAATGTCAAATTTGGCCATGACACTCCAAAACGCGCATCGAGCATTGTCTCAAAAGGTAATAAGATTTTCATTCTATTAGCAATACCATTATCAGAGAGAAAATGCGCAATATTTTACCTACGTGTTTTATGATAGCAAGTACAATTTCTTTATTAAACTTTACACCCTTTCGGAAACTCGCCTTTTAAACTGGATTACGAGTACTTATTCACGGTAATTACGACGTTGCGAATTATTATTACATTCTGGAAGAAAGCTAAATTATTTATTAATAATTCAGTGAACTTGATATTATTTCTTCTTCCAGTTCGCAAGGTCATTATAATTTTCGTGAAAACTGATTCATGTACTAATGACTTTCCATCCGGCCTGTGTCGATTAGTGTAACGCCATTTTTAATGTATCGAGTGTTTCGTGTTGAGTGAAGTAGTTTTTTCGCTCATAATTTCTGTAAAAAAAATGTCAACGTCATTTGAAATAATAGATTTATTCACTTATTTACCATATTTCAAATATTAGCGGCAACATTTTTGCCTTGTTCAATGAAAAATAAAATATTCCGTCATAAAATTAAAACATGTAATTCATATTTGATATTAACTCATATTATCTATAGAAACCCGCTATTGGTATTTCTATGTCAATTTTATACATCCACTATATCGATTGTACTTTGGTTATATTTACGTATGAAAAGTAGATTTTTTCATAACTGTCATCAACCACTAGTTTGAAGGTCTCCCAAAACAACATCAAATTATCTGAGTTGCTTTTTTGTTTTTCATTCTAGTTAATATTATTTTATACCTATTGTTTACGATCGTTTATTTGTAACAATATTAATACTTTAATTAATAAAAATGTATCATTTTTAAGCATAAACAATTTATCGAGAATTCTCGATCACAAAATCTACAATCAACCGACATGCAAAAGTTGTAAATTTCAGTTTAAAATACTGAAAATTTAAGTAAGTATACACACTTTTATGTGATTTTTTAAATTAAAATTATTTGTTTATTATATTTGGTTAAAGATCACGGATGGATTAAAGTGTAATTCTATTCGGACCATTCATAAATAAAGCCATTAAAACCGTCCCGGTGGATGAGTTGCGCGAAAGATTCTCGTGATGTGCATAGAAAGTACCGGTACAGACATTTCCCGACTGTTAAGCGCGAGAACTTTGTGTGTAAAACCAACTGCTTAAAAGAAAACCTCGCTTTGAAATGTCAAATGCCCAATATAACTATAGGAAAGCCCGGCTCTCCAAACTACTGCGCAGAAAGTACTGTTGCCGTCTGTTGTGTATATTGTACGATGGATACATTTTAATGGGTCCTTAAGGATCAAAAAGGTTCCAGAACAGGGGTTTCCAATTTCAGACGGATACACTATAATTAAAACGCGTCGAAGATTGTGTCATTGTGACGTACGTATGACACCAAAGTTGATAGTAGATTACTCATTTATAATTTCCATTTTTCCATCGAGGGCTGTGGAAATCATACCTGTTTCGAGTTCGAATCCAGATAAATATACAACGAAAACGCGAAAATGAATAGGCTTACAAAGTGAAATGTAATTATTTAAATATTGGATAAGATAACGGACATTTTGTATAGTGTGTTAGTAAGAATTTAATAATTTTTTATCTTTATTTTCGTTTATGACTTCGTGTTTAACTGTTAGATACACGTATTTTTAGCATGCATCATAAATATATGGTAAATTATAACAGATGACAATAAATGCAAAGTTGTGAATTGATGCTAGCTAAAATCACAAATAAATGTAAAATTAGTAGTTTTTTTCCAAGAAATGTTGCTAAAACAAAGATATATTGACAAATTTTGTTTATGCCTATTCTTTATACTGATTTACAGCGTTATGGTCAAATTATTATACCGGTCACATTGCTAATGCATCTCACAAACCTCGGATGAAGTAGGTTGTCTTCGCGGTGTTGTAGAAAAGAATGTTGTATTAACATCTTCTAATTTTTGGGTCACTGCAAATACCACTACGTGTTAGCAGTAGACACTGTTAGCAGTGGCGTAGCTACATATTTAGCGTCATGCAGCAAGTAAAAAGGTTGCGCCCATAACTCTCGTTTTACTAAATTTTTATACTTCTTTCGAAAAAATATGGTTTCTCGTTTTTTTTAATCTCTCTACCAGAACTTGTGCCCCTCATGATTCGTGCGCCTCGACCAGTTCGTTCCAATTGCTTCTCGGTAGCTACGCCACTGACTATAAGATAGTCGGGTTTGTTTCCGATTCGACTCCTTATATGATTTCTGGTTTCAAAAGTTTTAAAATTTTGATAGATTACAGTTTTAGTACTAGGCATACGAAATGAGTTTGGAGGTTATATTGAATGTTGAAACTATAATAGAGTTTATAACCAAAATAAAATTAACATTTTTACATCCGACACAAATGAAATCAGCATATTCATTTTTTAATTTAAATTATCCCGATATTGCAACCATTTTATAGTTCCATAATCACTTGGAAGTCATGATTTAATCATTAAAATATCTTGTAATGCATGCAAATGTGAAATCAAAGATAAAATAATTCTCTATAAGTCTATTTCAATTTTAATAAGGGCTCAGTTAAAATATGCGGGTGAAATTTGCATTAAGCTTATATATTTACTAGATCAATTAAAAGGGTCTACATATTCCTTTGCCCATTTACTATGGCATGAAATTGAAGGCAGAAAAGGGAGATCACAAAATCATATTGATGGAATTTTTTCTACCGAAATAAAATAAATACTTTGTTCTACTAGTGAAACAAAAAAAGCTAGAATTTTATTTAGTATCGAATTAATTTGGTGTCCAGTGAATAGTATCTATCTTCAGCAATCACAGTTTTATATTAACAGATAATCGCATTAATCCAAAGTATTTATCCGTTGGAATATGATCAATGCTTAATTATAATAAATTTTAATTTCATATTAAGATTCAACATGTTAAATTATCCTAAAATTAACTGTATATGTAGTTGTATTTCTGTAATAAGTTAGAATTGATGCTAAATAGATGCTAAACTTTTCAACATTTCAACGTTAAAAAACAACAAAATGATAAATCAAAATGCTTAAATTGTTTTGTCTCTATTAATGTATTCAGGCTACACACTCATGTATTCGTGAATAATTTGTGATTTAAAGATAGATCCTATAGCAGAAAAAAAAATATTTATATATAATTGAAATTTTGGTCTAAAACTCAGTCGGATGAAGCGATTTTATTTCACGTAATCGTTGTTTTTATAATGACATTTGAGAATTTTGTTAATTACTCATTGAACCAAATTAAATAATACTATAAAGTTATCTTGAATTTATTAAGAATACATACATTAGTGTTGCCTAGAATTATTTCTCAATTGTCGCGAGTTAATTTAAAAATTTAAAGCCGGATATGTATATTTTTTTACAATTATTGTGGTAATAAAACAACCTACAGGAAGTTAGGTTTAGTCATCTTTTATATTTTAGAAGTTAATAAAGTGAACTATTTCGTTAGTGTATATAGATTTTAATAGTTTGAAACGACGAACACAGCGAAAGTAATTTTCAATTTAAAAGCTTACTGTATCACTGAACAATAATCGTATCTATTACATAAATGTATGTCGATTATGAAATGTTTGTTGTTTGCGCGTAAAAGAAAACATGGATATCAATATCCAACTGACAAGGCAGCGATCCTCGAGTTTCACACGTCTGTCCGACAGACCACTTCAATTTAATGGTTCTCTCAGCAAAGTCGATGGGGTTAAATAGAAAAATACTCGAAATGCGTGCAATGTGGCGCGTATACAAGAAAAAAGTTACTGAAGACATTTCGGTGTATTTTGAAAGAAGCTTTGACGTGGTTGATTCAATGACGAGTTATTTTATAAGTCACCAAATCTAGTGTACTTTTTAGGCATAAAGGTTGTGTTGGGCTACATTTTTCCTCTCTCTCGAACCACTTCATGGTGAGATCTAAGCACTAAAAAGCTTTACAATGCTTATGTTCATTATTTTCCTTCTCTTTCTCGATTATCTCTTCATTGCCGTCTTTTACCAAAAATACCTTTACGTGGATATAAAAATGTTTGCTGAAAATATGTATTGAAAAATATCACATTTTTACAAAAAAATTGGTGAGGTAAAGTAGGATAGACTTATCTAATTATCGTTTTTGCGTGAACCATATGAAGAGACAGTCTTCAACGTTTTCTATTTGTGTTTTTTTCGTATATATACGCTCTGAGCTATCATCCTCTGTGAGATCATTTGACAGATTATATTCAGCTTGTCTCTTCAAATATCAGCACAATATGTTTTAATGAAATGAATTAAAAATATTAAAACCAGTTCAGATAATTTAGGTTCTACTGTGTAACTGAATGCAAATTAAAAATGTCTTCTAATATTTTGAATTTTTATATCGAATCGAATTTAAAATAAATCCCATTATCAAATTTACTAGGAAATGTTTAATTTTGTTTTGGCAATATTATGAGAATGAAACTCATAACAGTGATCCAAAGGATTAAAACAGCAAAATTTAAGGGTACTTTCATGACGTGTGTTACTGGTAATTTTTTGGGTCCGAATTGGCTCAACTAGGCCTACAGTGGTTCTAACATGACACACAGCACGTGCTACAGTGCAAATTTTGGCACACACGTGCACATCGACCTGAAACATAAGGCGCAACCTATATACCATAAGTATTGGGTGTGAGAGTACGAACTTAATCAGAGCTGTGTTGTGCATGATACAGAAAGGCGGCTGCATCGGGCATCCATTTTGAACTATTCAATAATTTGCAAAAAATACGCAACGCTTTTCTAAATTGGCCTATGTTTTTTAAGGGGCGGCATTTAGAAGACTTGAGAAGAAGTGAGAAAATCTACCGCATGGTCTTGAACTTAATAAACATTAATAAGTGAATATCTTGCAATAAACTGTTTTGTTTAGTTATTAAAACTTAGTTAATTTGAACTGAAAACTTTATAAAATATATTCATTAGATTCTATTCGTAGGTGGCAACGCTCGTAAATTATTGCTCGAGATTGGTGTTGTTTTCAAGTAACTTACTTGGCAAAAACGTTTCATTTAAACCCTCGTCTCGCAAACCTTGTAAAGGTTTATATATTATCTGGCAATTAAGCAGCCTTTATCCGCAAACTGTTCAATAACCTATGCGGCCTTTCACGATCAATATTATCTTAAATCGGTTTGTTTATGGGAATTGAGCAGATGAATTGTTTTCGGTATGATAACGCGGTATTTATTGTATCGCTTTGCAAAAGGCATTAAAACTGTAATTAATTCAGCGCAAATTCAATAAATATTAAGATAAATATTCACAATCGGATGTAGTTAAGCAGAAGACGTCCAAGCCACAAATTGAAATGTTTAAAAAACATCAATATGTACTTAAATAGCCAAACCAGAAATATACGTATACAAGAAGTAATCGCTGTTTTCCCTTACCAGTTTACAAAAACAGTATCTACAAAACGTCCGTGTGGTGTAAAAGTTTTCAGTTTTGATGTTTAAATATAAGGTTATTTAATTGCAATAAAATTTTTGACCATATCTTTTCTAAATTATAAAAATTATCATAATGTCACTTTAAATATTTTTTCAATAAATGTATGTATATATTACTGTATTGTATTGTATCAATATATTGTCTTATTTATAAACAAAAATACACTAAATATAACCGATCCCATTCAAGCACAAAGCGATCAAAATTTTAATTAGTAGAAAACGTCTAACCTACAAAACATTCAATAATATTTAAAGTAGTATGTTTTTCATTAATTAAATAGTTAGGAGACGATTATATAACAGTCATAATAATATAAAAAAATATACTAAATATTAGTTTGTTTCATTATAATTTAATTGCACTTTACTCAGATCAATAAATTGTAGCTTAGACGTCTTCTGCTTGCTTACATGCAATTCAAGAATTATTGATTCATTTACTAAATTAAATTAACACCTCAGTGGCCGAAAAAACTTGCGTGCTTAACTCTCGCATTACTTTACCAAAATATCATAGCTTCCCCAAGTGTCACAGTTAAAAAAATATGTTAAATTATGAATTAAAATGAAGTAGAATCTTCTAGATCAATTGAGGGATATATTTCAAAATTTATTCTACCATGCCAAAAATTTTAACATACCATTTAAAATATGATTTTTTTTCTATAAAAGAACAGTATAGCATGTTTTTCAAAATTTTTACTGGTTTGCATGCCTTATAGTTTTTTCTGTACAAAATAGTTGTTCAAAATCTTTTAATTTAGATTTTTGAATCCATTTCAAGTTCACTTTGGAAGTATACCTTTCAATTATTACAATTAGCTATAAAAATCATTTTATTACGTATTAAAAGTCAAACAATATAAAATAGCTGCAAGAAAAAATTACGGCGGAAACAGGAGAGACGACATATCGGGGCAGATATCTTTCATACGCTAAGATATTTTATCCAGCTGTAATAAAAATTTCCCTCTCTTGCATCTTTCCAGGTCATGCCTGCATCTCGTAGCTTCACCGAATATATTATGTAGATAGTATTTAGCGGTCTTCAGCGATGCCGAAATTTACTCGGCTTAAATAAAAGACAGGGCAGGTGAAAACTATGTTGAGGCATCCGCAACATGCGACTGACTCTGGTCCAAGCTTTACTTTCTTAGCCGCATGAACTGATTTCTTATCTCTTCTTTGAGAACTAAATAATACCATGCTCCACTAGAATCAATTAAAAGAAATGGATAAAAATGCAAATTCATTAAAAACATTGTGGCTTATTTTATGGTTATTCAGTATTGGTTCTTTCAATAAAATCATTTGTCATTGTTTTATTTCTATACGTGAAAAAAATTTTGCCCTACCAGAAATTCATTTAAATTTTAGAATATAATTAATTATATTTCAGGTTTGTTCTGGTAATAAATTGATCTAAATACGTTGTTTATAAATTGATTGAACGCACACATTTTAAAATTGAGAGATTGTATTGGCATTAACTGGATAAAACAACAAAGACAAAAATATATTTTGCGGAGTATTTTCGATTTAAAATGTTACAGCAGATTTAAATTTAAAAATAACAATGCGTGCAATTTATTGGGTATTTTAACAACGCCATTTTATTAAAACGTAGTCACCATAGACAGTAAATATATTTTGTGCGGAGCGATTTTTTGATATTCATTGAATTCGAAGGATGAGGGTTCCGAGGCGTCAGTGACGTCAGAAAAATTTTCGCTGGTCGACGACAGGTCGAAAGGTGAAATTGTGTTGGTAGAAGTAGATTTATTGTCTTTTATATTGGACTCCTATATCAACATCGCGAATATGGGACCCAGGCATACAGCACAGTTTTTTTTTTATTCTTTGTGATCAATTAATTGTAACAATAATAAGTCAACTGTTGGCCGAATTAATAATTAAAATACCGTCGCCAATATTACAGACACACGTAACTCGTTTTTTTTGCTTAAGTCACTTTGTAAAGTATTTATTGTTTTATTTTTTGCAATCTCCTGTACCATTGGCGTATTTTTGCACAGAATGTTCATCGCTTCAGAAATATAGCATAAGACTCTCTTCAGTGTGAAGATGCCTTGACAGATTTTTCCAATAAAAATTTAGGTAGACCAATTGTTCAATCTATTGGGCATCGAGTGTTGCAACTTTGCCTTTTAATTTTTTTTTGGAAATTTTACGGCAAGCGAGAAGGTCTCTTTCCAACAAGGATAGATATTGACAGGGCTTGATTAATTAATCAAAACAGGAATTACGAGAAAATACGGAATTGCGAGAAAACTATACTTATGGCACTTTGAAGAGAGCATCACGGTAGTTACGCCACGGTATACGCCAGCGTGGATAAGTAGCGGGAGATGAAAGGGAAAGTAAAAATAAGTAGTTGTAAGATAGTATTCATCTCAATTTTCGCATTTAGTTGGTATCGTAATCAGAAACGATGTTATTGGACATTCAATGTTCTCAGTATTGGCACACTACTGAATATTCTTTTTCAATTAGAATGCTTCACTCCAAAAGGTTTTATTTGATGGCAATAATTGTATTAGTATTGCTGGTATATATTTGTGTAAATATATTTAATATATTACATAAAGATTTTCACTAAGCATAAGAGCTTAACGTCGACCGAAATAAACGCGTCAAACATTTTAGGCTATGGATTTTATTTATATTTACTTTGTACTCATTTCATAAACGTTTTAGGAATCAAAATGGAATAACAAGTCGAATGTATTTTACCCCTGGCCCCGTGCGAAAGTAACCCATGTCATAAAGCCCTGGGCAAATATGGCCGACTCTGCAAACCCATATCCCAATGGCAAAACACTCGTTGAATAAATTCAATTAAAGATATCTGTAATTTATTTTTACTCATAAACAGGTGCTGTTGGATAAGCGGGAATTTAAAGATACGCCGGAAACAATATCCAATATATCTGTTCGTTCGATATCATTCTATTACATTATACGTGCTATTTTAGTAACACTAATCACACATCACGCAATGGAAAGTTGTAAATAAACTTGGTTTTGCGTACAGTTTTAATATCAGTTTCATGATTACGTTTTATACAATATTGTACCAACTTTATTACGCGTTTTTGTCTGGGATAGGTTCAAACTAATTTTTTTTTTTTAATTAGAAATTTACTTCAATAGTTGACTGAATATAATATTTTTAGTATCAAGTTGAATGTAATGCAGTTAGCCTAAAAATAGCCGTTAGAATTACAAGTATTTTTTTTACGCTGTTACTGTTTATTGTTTGGGAGGAGTTCTTGTGATAGCCGGACACACACGTGTATCCTCTGTTTTATAGTGAAGATTGATTAAAATACAATTTAATACAATAAGAGACAAGCCGCCACATGGTCAAGTTGGCGAGGATTCCACACTTCCATACCGAAAGTCGCACGAAAGTCTGGAGAAACTGCTCAAGCCGTTCCAAGGTAGCTACGCCACTGAATATGAGACGTTGTCCGTTGGGCTTGTTACATTGCTTGCCGGATCATGTCGGTTGAATGCACTCTTCTAGGCTAGCGAGCATTAAAATGACGGCCATATCGGAAGGCAAACGTTCATCTCGATGGCTTCGGAAAAGATGACACGAATGTCATACATACAGGTCATAACACTTGACAGTTGAGTGAAGAAAATTATCGGAAAAAATAAGAATTTTCGAGAACATGTATAAATATAGAATTTTAAAACTTTGTTTTGGAGTTGGTGAGTGCTTATTATTCAAATGATGTATTTTTTAAAAAAAATCTTTGTTAATACAATAGAACTTCAATATAACGGACTAATATCGATGAGGGATGTCCGTTAAACCCGAAAGTCCGTTATATTAAAATCGGTTTTCTGATTTTTGTTATAATTATTATTAAATTGAAGAAAAAAATCAAGTTTTGTTTGCGTTTTCGAAGAATGCTCTTCTTTTATAATGAACTATAGTATCGTCGTATTACTGGCAAAAGACGTTAAAGTAAAAAAGTGAGTTTTGAAATAATCAAGTTTTAATAGTTGAATCTCTCTGTTGAATAGATTTTACGACAATTTCTTAATGTGTAATGATTATATTTCAAGAAATTGTCGTAAAATCTATTTAATAAAGAGACTTCACCACTAAAGCTCGATTATTTAAAAACTCACTTTTTTACTTCAACGTCTTTTGCCAGTAATACGGCGATATGTAAAATTACTAATATATTATAAAATTTTCATATGCTTTTCACTTTCAGTCGTGATGTGACACTCGTGCTTTTAATCACTATACAACCTTTTCTTCGCCTACTTTTTCTCCACCATAATTCCATATTCTACAGAAAGTAAGAATTTTTAACCCCTGTAAGTCTATGTCTTCATCAAACATCGTCAAACAATTTCATCTAACCACTTTCCAATGTTTGCACTTTCACTTCTTTACTGATACTTTGTTATATCAGTTATCAGTATCCGTTATATCAGAAGTATGTTATATCAAGATTGTACTATATGAAGGAAATTTCAAAAATCATCGGTGAAAATAATAATTATCGGCTTATTGAAGTGTTCCTGCAAATGTTGGTTTTGTTTTTGAAAGTATATTTATATTACTTAACCATTTGGTTGTCAGAATCTGATCGGACTCAGATTGAAAAACTCTGCTCTAGATAGCTGTCTCCCCGGTTAGCGCAGTTGGTAGCATGCGTGACTAGCAATCCGGGGAATGCGGGTTCGAATCCCCATCTGGTGTTGAATTTTTAAAAATCTAACAATGCAGGACTGGATTCCCATTGGGTTGAGCAATTGTT
>JAGVSQ010004143.1:0-20021 GCA_022683975.1 Rhyacophila evoluta
TCAATATTAATTTCTGTGTTAGTGTGAGCACTTCAATGTGTGCGCAGATGTCATGCGTGGTGTTGTCTGGTTACCATTATATCGAGATTTTTATGAAACATTATAGAATAATTTCTGCCAATACTACAATACTTTCTGTTTAAAATAGCAGCTTCCTGGGAGGCGTCAAAATTTGAAAAACATAAAAAAGATTGAGGCTCGGGAAAAAAGTTGGGGAGGCGTAGTAGCAAAAAGGTTGGAGACCACTGGCTTAAAATCATACTCTGTTAATCTTTCTGATCTACATTCATAAACTTTTAAAACAATTACATTTGTATAACTATTATGTTGTCTCCCCGGTACCGTAGTTGGTAGCGTGCGCGCGCTTAGCAATCCGGGGAGTGCGGGCTCGATTCCCCGTATGTCGGATTTTAAAAGTCCGAGAATGTAGAACTGGATCCCTATCGGGTTGAGTAATTGTCTGACAAACAATTCTCGTGAGAAATAATTTGTCAATACGTCTTCACATTGCGGAGGACAATATACTCCTCTTTCCGAGTGGATATTTTCACACTGCTTAGATACATATGCTCCACATAATGAGCGAAAATGGAAAAAAAAATATTACTTCGTTTTATAATAAATTACAGTATCTTATATATTAATACATAAAACTCACTATCGTTAGCTCTAAACATTTTTTCATGTATGTATTTTATTAGGTAAAAGAGTACAGAAATGAACAAAATAATCAACACACATTTCCTAATCAAATATTGACTCCCGGAGACAAGGAATATTAATTCTTTATACGTTGGACACATTTGACGCACGTTCTCTTTTTTACCACAGATTAAAAAAAACAACTTACGCGAAATTATACGTTCCGAGTCCATCATTGGTATTCTGGAAACTGAGCAGTGAAGTCTCTTGATTGTTGTCGTCAAATGTTTTTGGAACTGGTACTGCAAGAGCCATCGCTACAATTGCACTGAATAAGATTATCTATAAATAAAAAGAGTTATTGTCCATTATCTTTTTAGATATATTGTATTTATCAAGTTTGCTTTTTCACCACCCACCATAATTATAAACTCTTCAAACACGTAAGTATCCTATTGATAGCATTACAGTTGACGAAGTGTACGTTAATCTAAATCTGATTTGATTTGACATATTGATAGTTATAGGGCAATATAACTTTCAATATATATTTTAAATAATCGCTAAACTAATAGATCACATATAACCGTAAACCACCCTATAGACCAGCGTTTTTTTTTACTTTTTTGTGTCCTAATTTAAGGTAATGGTTTTGGATTCGAGACCCAGAACAATATTAATAAAATAGCACGTGCAATAAAAATCCAGCACGCACTCTAGTTGAGTTATGGACCTCTAACTTTGGTATAATTTTGAGAATATTTTGTGATACATTAACTATGCCAAACGAGGCAATTTTGGGTTAAGACCTATAGGTTAAGTAACACTTCTCTGATGAGCAAAAACGCGGCTAATGGCAAATGTTCATTTTTGAAAAATGTGAGTTTATCATATTTCTCGATGATATTTGATGTGTCTTAATGCATAGATAAAAAAATCAGCAAGTCAATGTTTCTAAACAAAATGACAGTGAATGCGTATCATATACTGTGTTTTTACTTATGATTCATATTTTACTGTGATTTTGATTCGGAAAACTTACAAATTTTAGGCAAGTAAAAAAACATAATAACATTTCCTTGGAGAGACAGTATATCAGAAGAGATTGTCTCATTCAGTGTAATAATTTCAATACATCTTTAACCGATCGATTGCATACTTCAAAATTAATGTATTAATTAACCATATAGTTTCACAAAAATTAACACAGAATACATTCAAAAGTATTTAGATCCTAGTTTATTTCAAGTTGAGAAAGTATGGCAGAAATCACTTTGCAAGGGACGATACTTAATTGATCATTGAGAATCAATCACAAATTATCCAAAACTAATTTTGACTTATAGAGAATTTTGAATTTCATGCGATAATTTTTTTTGCATAATATTAAATAATTTAATAGAATTAATAATCAATACACTATTTATAAATGATATTTTCAAGATAATTATGTAATACTAATTTTTAAAATAACACTTCGATATTGAAACTGACTGGGAACACAATTGCCTATGCAAATTAAAATGATTTTTATTACATAAATAGCTAATTTTGGAGGTGAATATATATAATCGTAACGGTGATTTTTTTAAGATAGGGTGCAACGTCACTTCACGTGCGTATGAAATATAAATATGCAGCTAAATATCATATTTATATTCGATCACTAAGAAACTCGAAAGTTATTTCACAAGTTAATGCCAACTTACAGAAGCTTTTTTTCAAAAATTAAAAAGTTAAAACACAATCTTGTTTCAGGATATTACATAAAGATCTTCATGTGAAGGATTTTAACATAAATTATTTTACAGAAAATTTTTAGGTATCTATATTGAATTAATTTATATTATTACAATCGTATATATCTTTTAAAAATTAAGCTTGTGTGTAGTAATTTAATACAATTTACGATAAACAAAAATTAAAATTGAATTATCACTAACTGACTCCAAATCCTTCAAATAAATGCTTTACAACAAACACTAGTGTCTCCGTTGACTTCCATTTTTAAACCCGTCTTTTAAAATTTATTATAATACAACGAGTGTTATTTTAATCCGGTGACGAGATTTGAGCCCATCGCACATGGATCAAAAGGCGTAGCTCACTAGCCTGTGCTAAATACTATTGTCGGTTTTTAATTAGGAATTTAAAATACGTGCTGGTACTCACGGTTTTCATGATGAGATATGTTTAGTACTTTCTTTTCAACTGGTTGGGAACAAATGATAATTTTTCAACATTTTTTGGGATTTATATAATATTTGAGCGCAAATAAGTTGCTCTGACCAGTTTTTATGCGCGGTTTATCAAAATCTTCTTGAGATAAGTCCTTTTGTGACACTTTAATCTAGAGTTTATGTTAATTTTTAAATAGTTGCCAATATAAGTGAACATTATATTTTTCCTAATAGTGTCTACGTACTGACATCGCAATATAAAAATTAATTATTATTATAATCGGTCAGTCACCTGTAGAAATAAATATGTGGGTTGCTGTTAAAGTGACATTATTCAGTAGTTAAACATTATTATAATGGTTTCTATGGTATTTTTCCGGGTCAATATAAAAGTCGTCGTAGTTTCAGATGTAATCAATTTATTACCGTATAAAAATAAATAACTGTCATGTTTAATTATGCATTTTTAAATAATCATATCTGACAAAATGCATTCAGGCCAGGGGTGTAGTAAGACATTCAGCGCCCCGTAGCAAGAAAAATCTTTGCACCCCTAGTGTTTCTGTTTTTTCAGCTCTCACCACTATCTTAAAATTTGTATTTCCTCTCAAAAATTACGCCCCTTCATGATTTGTGCGTCATTGATTTGGGAGATTAACATATATCCCATCAATCGATTTAGTATGGATTAAGTTTTATGGATTCAAAAGTAGAACTATCCAAAAATTTGTATCAATCGTAGAACTTTCCATTGTGTAAATCAGGGTTTCCCAAACTATGTTCCGCTGAACTTGAATAGAT
This sequence comes from Rhyacophila evoluta, assembly GCA_022683975.1. Classification (NCBI taxonomy): domain Eukaryota; kingdom Metazoa; phylum Arthropoda; class Insecta; order Trichoptera; family Rhyacophilidae; genus Rhyacophila; species Rhyacophila evoluta. The sequence goes on from JAGVSQ010004143.1 coordinate 3,624, forward strand.
GTTCCGCGACAATTTGGAATGGTTTTATACACTGTAACACATTTAAATATCTTCTAGCTAGTAATAATTACCCAACCTAAAAAATAACCTAGGTGTTCAGTTAAAATTTCCGGGTTTGCAAAGTTTTCCATTGCAGAAAAAGTTTGGGAAGCCCTGGTGTAAATCTTTGTATTTATTTACGAGGTATTTTAAAATTTTGTATTGTGATTTTGTTTCATAAATAATGTTTTAAAATTTCAATATATGTTAACACTGTTTTCATAAATATCGTAAAATGAACAATTCTGGATAGTTTTGTTTCTGATTCTACACGACTCGATTCTTCTTCTTTTATCAGACCTACTCCTAAAGTGGATCAAGTGAATTTTAACAGTATGAAGATGACAACTCCATAAAAGGAGTAATTAATTATATAAATATAATATAATCGCTTATCTTATTGGCATTAAGTTCTTTGTCTTTGGATTTAAAAAAAACCTACAGCTGTGGAATTTAAACCCGCATTCTCCGGCTCCTTAAGGAGCACATCTACCTCTCGGCCAAATGAGGAATGAAATATTATTTGAATCACTTAGTATTAACCAAATATATGTTATGTAATATAATTCAACACATATTTCGTCTTCATCGTAAATATTTTATAACATAAATACCAAAGAAAGATAACTGTAAAATACGAATTATAAAATATAGGAAAGAGATGAGTTTTTTTCGTTAATTTAAATAATCAAGCAGTCTGTTGCAATTAAAATTTAATAAAATTTTATTCAACACTGTTAATATACAATAATATTAAATAAACATTATACAGCTAAATAATTGAGTGATAAAATAATTTTAAATTTTAAACAATGGGTATTTCCATGTCCCCAATTTTGAATCGTAAAAAATTAACAAGCATTCCATCAGTGTTAAAAAATACGGATTCAAAAATAGATATAAAACTGGAATACTAAAAAATCATGAAATCCATAAAAAATTGACGACGTTAAAAATGTCGTATATGTTGATGAAATGACAGTGAAATAGAGTTGTCTCAATCTCATTTTCTGACAATCGTTAGATAAATTATGGCTTAATTATTAAGCAATATTGAGGTACTTTATCACCACATAACCGTCATATAACATGCTCGAATGGAGTGTCCGTGGTTAAAAGCTAAATGAAAGTAATGAGTAGTAGAGCCAGGACACCGCCCTGACACTTCTTTTTCAACCAGAGCGCTGTTCTATTTCATATTTTGATATGTGAATTATGGTTTAGACATTTTACACTTGATTTACGTAATTATAGTAAAGGTCGAGTTTCATATTTTATTCAAATAATACATAGTCACTCACAAACACTGTGTGAGCACTTCAATGTGTGCGCAGATGTCATGTGAACACTTGTCATACGTGCAGTTGTCTATGTGTACACTTGTCATATGAGCACTTGCCATGTGAGCACTTGTCATGCGTGCAGTTGTCTGGTTACCGTGCATTATTATTCAAACGCATTTAACAAATGTTTTAGTTTTCAATACTGCACATAGAATTGTTTACTTACATCAAATATCTTACAGTGGACGAATACTTTTTCAAAAATATATAGGACCAGATAATTTCCAAAATAAAAATCTAATCTTCCTGGCCGACCGCTTTGAATGAAGCATCTGAGAAAAAAGAAATATAAATATCTATGGATAATATATGAAAATGGTCCACCGAATGTGAATAGGAGATTATTACTTCGTGTACAAAAGTTGTTAAGAACACATCGATCAGTTAATGATACACAAAAACGGCAAACATGCTATATAGTTTTTTTATGAAAAAAAAATGTAATTTCAACGAGTAAGAATATTAATTCAATGACTAACTTATTTTTGTAAACATTTTTTCAGATATTCAAACTGTCAACATCGATTTTTTTTTTAATATATCGAAAAAAAAAGGAAGAGGGGAAAGATTAAAATTAAGCACCGCCCTAGTATTTTTTCATTTAGGACTACACCACTGGTAATACTGCTTCCCCAACAAGTTCGCATGTAATAAATGCGCACAAGAAAATTCCACACATAATCAACTGATCACATATAAATCGAATCCACATTTTTAATCTTTATGCTACTGGGTAGACAAAATTTGGGTTAGTTAAAATTATCGATTGCGCTTTAATTTAACTACTTAATTTCGCATTTTTTTATTGCATATATGTATTATTTAAAATAAAACATATACATTTACCTACACTATAATTACGTAAACTCGTTTTAAAATACCATAATATTCCTTTGTGGTCAGTTATAAATTCATTTTTGTGCAATTATTTTGTGCTCATTTGTCTATTTATCGGGAAAACCTCTAGTGTCATAAAAACCATTCAAATTATAGTCTCTCAGACAGCGATAACAATAAGTTTTGACATGGTGATAAGTCGATTTGTGATATCCAGAATGAGCCATTCAAAGATGTGTAGATAAAATATACCTTGGGCAGATTTGACAGGAAAAATAAATAAAACACTAGATCTTACCAAAAAAAGTATACCAGACCATAAAAAATGGTGCTTAAATAAATCCTGGAGCAACATTTTAATATTTTCTCAAATAATTATGAAGGCTCGATTCAGATTATTACAAAATTTAAAATTATATAGATGTAATATTAAAAACGCACTTAAGCCTTGGGTCATAATATATTGTTTAAGTATACATTTTTTTCCCTAAAACTCTATGAACAATGTGTGGGCAGTAGCCATTTTATAAGCTTTTTTTTAAATACAAAAATGATTTATACACTACAGCTATTTTAGCCAACGTTAGAATTAACTCGTTATTTATGATGATCCATGATAAATTCCATCATCACCATTGGCCAAAAATATTTTTAATGGAAGCGGAATTTATCTGATTTTAATGTTAATATCCTATTCTTCGTATTCATTTCATTGACACTGAGACAAAATATTCAGTGAATAGAGCTTTTTTTTAATAAGATACTAATCGAAAGAATTTATCGAACTGGCGAAACAATAATTAAGAACATAATGGTAAGGATCTTCATATAAACGTCATCAAGGAATCTTTTCAAATAAAAATGTAAAATATATTATATCATGTTGTCGACTGACATTCAGAAAAACATTATTAGCGTTTATTCTCGTCGCAAACAAATCTGTATTTAGTCCAGAAATGATTTTCTATCATCTAATCATTTCCCGTTGTCAATACGAGTTAATATTATACTATACCTATTACATGGAGTTCTGGCATTAGCGAATTAAGTTTAAAATGATAATTAGTGTGAATAAAAATATTTTAAATAAATTTAAATAATTTTAATACGTCTTCCAACTAGCCTACACCAGCTTAGCAACGCATTCTATAAAAAATTCCGTTATGATGTTACCACATTGTTGAGGGTTTATTTGCACAACATCGTCACGGTAATAGTAATTTACCGGTTGGTCTTTCGTGCTTTATCGGTCGATATCTTTAAATTTATTTTAGAAGCAAGATAACTTCGGAAAAAATGGTTTTATAACGGAGGTAATTCTTATTGTTAAAAATAATATTTAAAATTAAAATAAAGCGTTTCGCATCCTGTAGCTCCGCAGAATATGAATAAAGATTTCTAGGGCGTAGAAATCCGGTTGTCTTGATGAACAGGAAGGTCAGGTTAAAACCCTTTCGATGTATCCTCAACGCTTGGCTGGGCCACGTTCATCGTCACAACTTCACTCTGATAGTAATGAGTGGTAGCATAGTCTGGTTTCTTAAGTCCTCATTGCAAATGAAGCTATACAACTTTAGGTTAGTTAGGTTAGGTTAGGTAATATTGCAAATGATCAGAATGCATAATTTGTTTTTTTTTACTAAATCAGCATATATAAATACAACAAAAAAACTTGTATTGATATTTGCTGCCGAGTTTTGATCAAAAGAAATAAATTAATTAATTTTTCTCATAAATAGATTAGCTTTATTATTTTTTTAATTGGAAATTAATTGGAATTTAGCCACAGCTGGTAATATTCGAACGCCTATAAATGTTTTTATTTTAACATGTATAAATTCTTCCCGAAAAATAAATCAAAATCTGTAAATGCCTCATCGCACGGTTTTAAATTAATCATTCTTCTCAAAACTCGTTTACAGTTTCCTTCGAAAAACTTGCATTGCGCTGATTTATGGTATATCAGTGAACAATAATTAACATTTTTTTCGCATTGAAATAATTCATATTACGCTATCCAACCATTTAAATGTCACTGAACTTTATAATTTTGCATGACATAATCAATTATTACCTACCTGCTAAACAGTGCCTTCTTATGAATAATATAACAATATATACTCCGGTCTACCTACCTGTCTGTTGGCTAGTCTATTTTTATTTTATTTTTACTCAAAATAAACTATTTTTATGAGACAAAACTGTGGTTTGCTACCCACGTTAATTTTTTTAAATCTAATGTGTAAGCGGACGTGACGATATACACATACCTAACTATTCAACGCCATTACTTTATGTTATTTATATATTATTATAATACATGGCCTTCGTTCCGCAAAAACCAGTTCAATCTAAAAAAATACATATTGAAATAAATGCAATTTAAATTTTGATGAGGAACGTAAATTCAAGGTTTAGATGCATGTTTCCTATACACATCAAAGCTAAACTATTATACTGTACTAAGGGACATGATTTTAATTGATTAAAATAAGAGAACTGGAACTTAAGCATCATTTCCAATAAATTCTATGCGCACACTGCGGACGTTCAGTCATTCAGCATCCCAGACAAGTTCACTGTGGTGTAGGCAGTCTGACCGTGACAGTTAATAAGTGGAATTAAATGGTACTGTCAGTGGTGGCTCGCGTATAGGCACTGTGGAACTGCAGCACCCCCTATTTACACCTGATATTATCGATAACATTCAATATAATGAGTCATGTTTTCTTTAATTCTCTCTAACAATATATAATCCTTAAGTTTAATGTCAGTAGCTATCCTCTAGTTTATAAAAAATATATATATAAATCCTCGTATGAAACTGTGCGCTTCACAGTTCTTCCGGTGTGGTATTTGACTGTTGTGCGCATACGCACATAGGAAGCTGCACGTGAGGCTGCGAGGGAGAGAGAGATTAAAGATGTTAATATTTTTGACTGATAGTGCTTGATGAAAATTAATTTTAAATTCTAAATTATTTAAAATTGGTAAACTTCCATATGTGAGATCAATGTTAGCGACTCAGTATGTTATATGTTTGCTCACTGCCCATATATAATATAGCCTGAAGATGACGAAAGGCGAAACCCGGGTCGCTAACAGGGATCTCACACATGGAAGTTTACCAATTTTAAATAATTTAGATTAAAGATGTGATTAAAGTTTAGAATTAGATTATCCTGCTTCCTTTGATTATTTTAGGATTTTATCAAGTTTCTGAACATATTTTCTTTTCATACATGTTCGTTTCCTTTTACACAATTTTAAAACAAAGACTAAAAACTTTCTGGAGCAACACTCTCGCTAATTTAAACTACGAGCCGCCACCAGGTACCGATGAATTATCAGTTGAAAGACTTCAGACTTCTCTGTCTGCGCGTAGAGAATTAAAATGGCTTTCGCATAATCCGACAATATAATATACGGACCATAATTACGTATAGTAACATGTGAAAGGTTCAAGTAACCAAAATCAGCTTTATCCAAATCTTAGAAATTTACAACAGTATTACTAATATCGCAGCCCTAAGCAAATATTATTTTTCAATCAGTGGCGTATCCAGCGCTCTGGGGCAAGTAAAATCGTTACACCCCCTATTGTTTCTCGTTTCTTTTAGTTCTCACGGCATTTTAAAATGTTTACTTCCTACCAGAACTTGCGCCCCCGCAGTTCTCTCCAACTGCTCCTCGATAGCTACGCCACTGCTCTCAATACAAATGGGATAAGGCAGTGGTTTCTAACCTTTCTGTATATCCATCCCTCTTATTTAATAAAAAAAATATTGCACCCCTTCAATTGCCGTAACAATCTTATTTCAATAATACTGTTTTATAATATTATTAATTTATTGGACTGTAAAACAATATATCATATATTGTGTCGATATTGTTCTTGTGCATCAAAAAATATTTATTTGTTATAGTGTATTATTGTTATTGAATTTTACATATCTTATAATACAAATTATATTTTCACAAAAACAGCGAACCCCACAGGTTGGAAAACACTGAAGTAAGATAATCTATACATCATTTGTACGAGACTTTAAAACTAGAGGATGGTCAGTAACCATAATAGCATATCCCACATTCTTGATATTGATAAAACTGTCATGTCATGTGGAAATAGAATTCGTATTCTGCAAACAAACCTCTTGGCTTTAAAAATTCAAAGATGTAGGGTTGGATGCCCGTTAGGTTGGGGAATTGTCTGACAACCAGGATTGGTTGAAAAAAAAATCCAATTCAAGATTGTACCAATAGTAGGATAGCTCTGTTGTGGAGGTACACAAATAATTTTTAAAAGGGATGATCATTATCCATATGCTAAGCAAGATGTGAAATTTCTGAAATTAAGAAATTCAAATCTGTTATCCGGCACGATTCTGAAGTGAGTGAACACTTGCCGCTGAAACATAGCAGGGGATAATGTGTGATGACAGGAGTAGAATAAATAAAAGTAGTAATAATTCTTATAGGTATATTATGTTTTCAACATTTTGACAAATAAACATCTTTAAATAGATAGGGTAATTTACATAATATTTCCACTGCAGGTAAAGCAAAACCAAAGCGCCACCATTTTGATATAATTAAATTCTTTAAAATGTAATAAGAACTAACAATAATTCTAAAAAAAAAACAAAAAAAAAATTATACAACTTTATATTACTCCAATGACAACACAAAAACTTGATCCCTATGATTGAGGATCAACTGACATATTAGAATATAGAATTTAACAATACGTATATCCCAGTCAACGTAGATAACTCAATTTCGAACAGTACGATCCTTATTGGATACATCTGACAATATCAGATAAACATCATATATTTTTACAAATAATTATACAATCAAGACTTTTTGACACAATAACAATCTTTAGAAATTGTACGCAGGAGTAAATATGTTCTGTGAAATGAATCAATGACACAAGATAAAGACTATTTTCCAACATTACTTGACTGATACTTTCCATTCGTAAGATGTTAACCAGAATCATCCCAAATACCTATCTACATGTTATTACCATTTACACTAATAAATAAAAAATAATTTCTTTACATCACACAAATAATTTGGTCAATTTGGTCTTTACCTTAAGTGTCATCACACGGGTGTCCAACCTTTTCTAAATTCAGAATAAATTTCTATTTTCATGAAAGGATGTATGCCGGTGGTTGTTTACAAGTTCTATCAAGTATCACATTTAGTTATACAGTTAACTTACGATTCCATTACAAAAATATTCCTCAGTTAAACCAAACATTAGTTGATTTTGATGAAAGGTTTTTTTCTCTTTCATTATCACGGTTAAGCTGCTGCTTAATTAGTTCGATATCAGTAAATGCACTACATTAATGGTACATACATGCAGTAAATTATAAATTTTCCACATGTTTTAGAAAAAAAATTCAGGAACATATTTCAAAACAGCATGCATTTTTAATATATGCGTACTGTTCTTTTAAATAGCTGCAATGTAAGAACAATGGGATTTTTATATGCTCGCTAAACACTATGCACGGTTAGTTCCATAGCAACTAACATCTACAAAAATGGTTGAGAAAACACGTGAGATGTGAGTTCAGATGAGAAATATAGATTTTTTTTAATCCAATTTTAAGCCACCGCTTATGAAAAGTTTTTATGATTAAGAATGAAAGTAATAGATTAACTAGAATCAAAATGTTTTTTGGAAATTCTTTGGAGTCAAAATTTTTGAAATATTAATTTAAAATGTCAATCTGCATATTTACTTTGGATAGACTGGTTGGACACCCACATAGATCAGAATCACACAGTTGACATTAATGGACATATCATCGGTGATATACATCATCAATACACGGTTACCAACCATGACTTTCTAGAAAGTTGTCATTGTTTTATTCATTTGTATTAGTATCGTTTATAAATTATAAAATTACAGATGAGCCCTGAAAGATTTTTTTTAAAAATCTGATGTGGCATTTGCAACAACTTTCAGAATTCGCATGTATTAAAAATTACTCTTTTAGAAAAAATATGACCATTAAATATCACAATATGGGTTCAAACCATAAAGAAGAACTCAGATTTGATTACTCAATATCTATAAAAGATTTTAACCATTATTTTCATTTAAGGTGGTAAATAAAACATGAAACTAAATGCTTTTACTGAAATAAGCTACAGCGAAGTACTCGTTGACAAAAAATAGAATAATTAAAACATGCAGCCATGCATACATTTAAGCCAGTACAAAAATCACCGGAATTGAGGATAAATTTGAATACTTATCTTTTTGGAATAATAAATACATTAGAAATCTCATAGAGAAATTGGAATATAGTTTTGAATGTTTTTATTCTTTGAACAATAAATATATCGGAACCCTCTTAGGGAGAACGAAACATGAATATGAACACTAACCATAAATTCTTGATATACACCATTATGGAAAACAAACAGAGTATAAAAAGAACAACCCATAACTACAATGCACACATTCAATTTTGTTTTCAAGGAAAAAAGAGATATGATCAATACTTCCAATAAGATAGGATGTAATATTGATGCTGTATTCAGATCCAGTCTACAATCTCACAATGTCGAAATAATATCTTTAATTGGTGTGTCCTGTGTCACCCCCAGAGACTAAGTGACGACACTCCTCAATTTGATACTGCAAATAGAACCTAATCATTCCAGAGTGCACTAAATTTCAATCAATAATTTTCAACTTTAGTGGACTAACTACATCAGAAAAAACTGCTAAGTAAAATACATCAAGTATCAGTGGTAGAAGTAGTTAGGGTTTTATACTTCTACTAAACTATGCATATTATTCTTCCAAGTTTATTCTGTTCCAGAGCATGGGCTGAAAGAGTGTGGAAATGGTGAATAACCAATCTTCATCAACTATATATTTTGATGTAGTTATTGCAGAAGCACATATGCTTGATGGCAGATTGGATGAGATATGGAATACCTTCAACATGAAAGAAAGATGATTTGATACAGGCAACATAAAAAGAATGAAACGGAGGTAAAATAATGATATATTTTCCATCAGTGGATAAAAGTAGAATGTGGTCGAATTGCTAATCATTCTTTTGTAACGAGCAGTTTTTTTTTTTAGTAAAAATAAAATTTTTGTTGTGAGTACATTTTTCAATAAATTTATTATATTCCAAATCATAAATCACGGATAGGAGAAAAATAGTTTTAGAAACATTCTCTTGGCGAAATAATTTATAACATCGCATTCTTTTTTTAAGCCTTACAATAACTAACAATCTCTATGATACTTGCAAACATAATCAAAATGGTTGTGTAGGAAAAGCGAAAACGTGCATTCACCAATAGCAAACAAAAAAATACATTATTTGGGGGGGGCAGCAAGGAAAAAAGACATCTCTTGACAGCATTCACTGCGACCGACACTCTGTAATATCATACTTTTGAGTAACATTATATTCGACTTGTGCCATAATTATTACCTGAACTAAGTTCGAATATGTCTGCAAAAATCATTTAAAAGCGCTACCAAAACGAGCAGACAATACGAATTTTCATCGAAGCCTCAGTAGTATGAGATATCACAGTATTACATATACCTCAAAGCAGACAAGAGTTTATTCAAATATAATCATGATGACCTTTACTATTTCATAATTTTCTCGGACTATATAATATGTAAAGATTCAAAGCAACCATAATATATTAATCAGACATTGCTACATCGTGTTAATAAGATAAAAAGTTTGACAAATAATAAGATGTAATATAAATATTAATCGTTAACTATTGAGTCTCGGAGTCAGCTTGCACGACTGAGAAAACCCTTCCCATAACCAATGCGGCAAATCATAAAAATAGAACATTTGAATTTATTTGAGCGAGTATTGAAATGTTCAAATTTTCGACTACAAGAAAAACGCATACAAGGAAACATCTTGCAATCATGTTGATAAAGACTCATTCTTGAGCTGCAAATCCAAATTCAACAAAGTCATTTGATTGGAGGGAGATAGCATGTGTTAACGATGCAACGATGCAGGCAGCAGGCTAGTCTTTAGCAGAGGCGGACGTGGACGTGTCCATGGGACTGGCCGGTTGAGGAGAGGCTGGGGCGGGAGTGGAGGGGAGGGCCGAGGGAGGGAGAGAAGGAGAAGGAGCCACTACAGAATAAGAAGAAGTGGAGGACGATGATGAGGGGGCAGCAGGCTTTACGAAACGATCGCACTGTCGACGAATCTGAAATGCAAATAAACAGTGTTATTAGAATATCATTCTTAGACATCTATGATTACTTCCTACGAAGAAAATTATATTGAACTAATCCATATCAAACTTGCTTGGCAAAAGGCATGAATGCTAAAGCAGATTTTCAATAATAATTCTAATAATAATCTTTATACAATTGCAGGATTTGTACGCATAACCTCCAGTTCCAATACACACGTGACTATCAATTAAGCAATGCATGAGGTAACTTATCTATAAGAAAAGAATAAAATATAAAATAAGCCTTACGGGTAAATGTAATAGGGGCGGAGTAGACGCAGCCATTGGATGAAAGACTCCTGCTAACATGGCGCAGCACTGTCCTCCGTGATGCTACACAAGAAAAAAATATTTATATCCATTAAATAAAGACTTCTTATCAGTATTGTTGTATATGTCCAAAGCCTGTTTTTTTAAGAGACCATAAAAAATTAATAACCTCTCCAGTAATAAAATATTTATTGTAAAGACACAAAAAAATTACACACACTAACATTTTCTCATTAACAGGTTAAAAATCAATTTTGAATTAATCAAACATTTCATATTAATATTACAAACAGGAATATTTTATTTCTGTCAATGAGTCCATAATACTAATAATAAAGTGATAAATCTGAAGTAAAAAAAATTAACAATGAAAGATAAAAAATGTAAAATAAATATATGTTAGTTCATTTGAAAAATGAAAAACAATAAGTCGAAGATATGCACCAATTTTAATTCATTTGACCCAAGATTAGTACAACATTGACATGTTTAATTGGGTCATAAATGGTACTCAAAATATACTGCACATATATGTGATTTAGATCACAATTCAGTAACTATAATTGAGTATCATATGTCTGGTCAATTATATTATAAGATTTTAAAATATTAAAAGAAATAATTCACTAAAATTATATTCATAGTGACAATGATAAAAGAAATTCGTTTTTTTATCGAATTATATGGTGGAAACACGAGAATGACTACAAGATATAATTTTGCTGACTTACTCATGCAATCAATAAAATGGGCAATAATTAAACTCACATTCTGAAGGCATTCATTAAATTGACGCTCATCTTCCATCTCCAATGAAGATTCACTTTCAGAAAGATGGCGACAAAGAGCTTCACGGCGTTCCACCTAAGAAAAATAACAGTGCTAATTAAAATAATATCTTTCAATATCATGTTTTCGTTGTGTACTATGAGTGTAAGAGTTGTTCTCTATATCAGTGATTCTCAGGTGATGATATGATATATCGGGTCCATATATAAAATAGTAGATGGAAAATTATCCGCTGATCCAAAATAATATTATCATACAATTCAACTAACCTCAATTTGCAATTTCCTCTGTAAGCGTATATTTTCCTCACGAATACTTTTTTCTTCCATGGCATAGCGTTGCATTTTTTCTTTGCTTTCGTTTTGTGATATTGTTAGTTGATTTCTAAAAATATAGAAAAAAAAACAATTAGATTCATCGTTATATTTCTTTATTATCTTAGTATTGTATAATACTTTCACAGAACGATTGGTTCTAAACGAAACCTATTTCTAAATTTTCAAATTAACTTTTGCATTTGTACACCATTAAGCAATACTGGTTTGACCTGATCTTTTTTTTAAGGCACCAAAGACTAAACATGGTTACAAATAATATCTGTACAGCAAAAAGAAATTTGAGACTTTTAAATATTATTAATAACTGTAAAATGGTATCAACTATTTTTACCTGAGTTTTAGAACTTCAGACCTAAGTGTTTGTATGTGATTACTAAGGTTGGATGCAGTATCCCCATTACTGATATCACTGTAATAAAAATAACAATACATTATTATGGTAAAAAAACTTATACAACTAAAAAAAAGTCAACAAGTCACTATCGGATGATCCAAAATAATTTAAATCACAGCGATTAGAGAATTCACGTACAGTAATGTAATTAATTATGAATTGTTAAATAATGAAATAATTCTTACCTAGGCAGTGTAGGATTTGTCACTGGCTGATCAAGTCGAATCTGTAGGGAGCGTTTCTCCGCTTCTAATTTATCCATTCGCTTCCAAAGTCGGTTTACTAAAGCCTCTTGTTCTTGCTCCAGAGTATTTTCCAACTCCACCTGTTGAATTTCAATTTTTATATTAGCATTATTACTTGTTAGATCATTTTCCTGATAAATATGTGACAAATAATAATAAAACAAATTCAAGACATTCCAAGACATAGAGTTTAATAATGGGAAATCAGCCATTTGTTTAGAAGGATAAATCTTCAAAATAAGTAGTGAATTTTTTACCTTTTCCCTTCGAAGCTGCTCAAGATTAGTTTGCTTGGCCAATGTTTCGGCTTCGAGTTTTTCTATTTTGCGCATTAATTTGTTCACCAGACATTCTTGTTCCTGCTCCAAAGTCTGTTCGAGGCGGCATTTTTCTTGTCGTAACTGAAAATAAATACATGATAAAATTTTGGCAAACAATACAATTTATTTTATTTTAGTAAGTAAGTTTTGCTTTTTTTAACTAGGCCCAAATGTGGAGCGTATGGATTCCCACAATGTGTAGAATTATTTTGTGATGGTTTCTCATGAAATAATTGTCAACCAATCACTTAACTCATTGGGTATTGAAGTCATGCATTTTAATTTTACATATTTTTTGTGCGTTTATAGCTACTGAACCTGCAACCTCCAGCCCAAGCCAATTTTATTTCCGATAAACGCACCTGATTGAGCTTTCTTGAAAGATCATTCGTGAGACACTCCTCTTCTCTTTCATAGTGATGAGCCAAAGTCTCTTTCTCCTTTTTGAGCGCTTGGATTTTCTTCAAAAGTGTATTTGAAATATATTCCTCCTCTTGTTCTGCTTTAGCTTGCTAAAATAATATGGATAATATTATAACGTTTTGTGGATACTATACATGTCTTGTGAGCACCATAGGCAAATCAATAAAATCAGTAAAACTTAATGAATTTAATTTTTGTATGCTAGTCACACCATAGTTTTTTATATGATACAATCATCCTTTTGAGCACATGTCGTAAGCACATGCCATAAAAGAATTATATATGATTATTGGTTGCAATGCAGTGTCATTTGTCTATTACGAGATAACCATGAAATATAATTTTTTCGGTAAATATAATAAGCAAATAAAATCCCAGGCCAAGTCCAGACAGAAGCGAACGAAGGCTTATAAGCGAATGCTCGGTCCAATGTGTATGGATAACCGGACGCTGAAACAAGCGAATGCTAGGATTCTGCCTTCGTTCGCTTCTGTCTGGACACGGCCTCACACGTCCTTCTTTCTCTCCTACAATGCCTGCTCCAAAAGAGGAGCACATGAATCTCTAAATTGTTAAGGTCTTTTTACAGTTTTTGTGGTAATTGGTCATCAACCAACACTCAACCTATTGTGTATCCAGTCTTTGCATTTATAAAAATCTTGAAGCTGTAAGATTCACACCAGCAACCTCCAGCTACGCTAATCTTCTTCACTATTTATTAAAAAAATATTAATATCATATTAAGATATATAATGAACGTGTATTAGTATTTGAAACACTGTCTTACAGTGCTACTCATTTTATGCATACAATTTTTGTTAAAAAAAAAGCTGCAATGGGACTGTTTGAAAATGTATTTAATTATTTATTATATTAGGCATTTTAAATTTTGTATCGATTAATAAAACTATGTGTCTTTATCTTTTTATTTGGAATACTACTTGTTGAAGCATTGGTTTGTACAAATATACCATAAAATATTAATTAATACGAAGACACATGGCTCAGCTTTAGATTAGGACTACACTACAGTAATACCCATTCTGATCTCATACATCAAGGAATGACTTGGCAAATGTACAGAATATTCTAATTTTACAATTTCATATGGAATGACAACAATTATAATAACTTACAATGCTAACTGATGCTTGTCTCAAGGTACGATTATCCTCTTGTAAAGATTTCACTCGTATTTTATATGTTTCCAATTCCACTTTCAATACCCTGTAAGTAAATATATATCACACTAATTATTTCAAATAGTAATAAAATAAATGAATAATTCATAAATATATAATGAAGTTATAATTCAAATATAAAACTAAGTGAAATATCAGGGTGCAGACCTATTTTGTTGCTGAAGGGAGTCAATTCGTTTTTGAAGTTGGTCTCGAGAAACAGGACTCGGAGGAAGCATCACTGCGCCACCTTCCAAAACATTCAGATCCGACTCCGAAGCTGAGTCGGCCATCTTTGCCGATTCCCCTTTATTAAAAAAAATATCAACTATTTTTTTAAATGTAATATTTATTTGAGCATAAAATAGAAATTAATTATATGGGAGAAGTCAAAATTAAAATGTCAGCCACTTATTCAGCTTACTAATCAAACAATTTAGAAAATATGAAATGATAGAGTAAGGTAGAAAGAAATATCTTAAGGATTTTGAAATTTCTTAAAATGTCATTTTTATAAACCATGACTGCTCCGAATATGGAGCACTTGGATTTTTCAGTGTTTTTCACTGATTTTACAAGATTAGCAATCAAATTGTTGAACCCATTGATCCATGTCTTACATTTTAAAAAGGCAATTAACAAATATATTACAAAAAATATTGAACTTGATTTTGATTAGTAAGACTTTTTTATTTGAGTGAAAGTTACACTAAGAACAAACATTAATATTTTTTTCTCTTTTCTACATAATGCAAGTCAGCTAGCTATCTTACACTAGTCAATACATGCATCGAATAATATTTTCAATTAATCAGTGATGGTAGTTTTGTTTACCACATCGGGATTAAATACTTTATTCTGTATTTATAAATATTAGACTTTAGTCTCTTGATAATATATATACGTTTTGAAAACTACAATGTGGCATTCTGTACACGTCATTTAAAATGAATTGTTTTTATTATCTTACTTCTGACTTATAAAAACAGACATTTCATCTCATTTTTATTATTACACAATAAGATTGTGGTAGTTTACAATGTAGAAAAATTAACATTTGCACTCCAAGACGGAACAACAATATTCATTTTCAGCTATTTACTCAAACCCGGCATCGCATTATCCAAAATTAATTAAAAAGGAATATATGACAAATGTATAATTCTATTTGTCTTCTGTAAATATTTGGTTGAAATCATATATATATATATTGGGCAATAGACTATTAGTTAGTTAGTCATTTACCTTTACAATCGAAAAACTTATGTCATTCTCATACTACAAGTAGAGGTATTTGGACTACACACCAGGGTTGCCCAATACATGAAATAAATAATATTTTGCAAACCTCATGTTAAGTGACTTACATAATTCAGGCAAAACTTATATTAAACAATACACAAGGGCATAATGAAGATTTAATTTAAATTTGATTGCATTTATACTCAGCCAAAAAAAAATACTCATAAACCCAAAGTTCAAAAGCACAATACCCGAGACACCGCTCTGTGACTGGTAAATTAACACAAAGTCATCAGGCTTTAAAATAATGAGTAACTATTTTCTAATGATATAAGAACATGGCTTCCATTATGACTTATTCATCATTACACATCATACAGCACTAATTACAAAGAACATTAACTATTTTGTAGAAGTTGTATTGTAGATATCAGTCAATATTATACAATATAGAGATTATATATATATATAACTACTGCCATAAAACTAAATATATTCTATTCCGACATTCCAAATCTCTAATTCAATTACAATTGACGATTAACGATTCACCGGGACAGAAGATAAAAAATTTCTTCCGAAAATAGACTGCCCAGTTTTTAAAAATATTTAAAATGAAACCCGTAAATTGACAATCAATGTTACTTAATTAAATTCTGAATTATTTAAAACTGGTAAACTTCCATATGTGAGATCACTG
>JAGVSQ010004144.1:0-20019 GCA_022683975.1 Rhyacophila evoluta
TTTCGTGTACATTTTCAACTACAAGAATTATTATCCATAAAGTTTGAAAATTAATCGCAGTAAAACAAAAAAATGGAAAGACGAAGTGCTGCCATTAAACTTTGAAACATCAAACTATGCTACTGATGTGTGAACAGCGCTTCGAACTTTTCACTAGGCAAGCTACTAAATTTCGTGCGCACAACCACCATTGTGAAAAATGTTTTAAAGATATATCGTGCACAAGGATAGTTTATACATAACAGAATATAAGTCATGTGAGAATAGTGCTTGCATCTTGCATGATAATTGTAAAACTTCTGTGACTAAGTTAATAAAAGTAGTTGAGTTAGAAGATAACCAAAACATTGTATGAAGTCTCTAAAAATAACTCTCTATTGACATCGACAGTCCAATAACCTCTGTTAATGTCAACAAATAAAGAACAAAGTAAAATATTTACGTTCAAAAATTGGACAGCAAAAAGAGTATTAAGGATACGTATTATATTTACATTAATAATAATGGATTATTTACCAAAATTGTGTTTATAATACAGGCGTATTTAATTTGAGCAATGTCACACAAAACTATAATCTGACAAACATACGTGCGTACAGTCACGAAGTTCGGACTGCAAGAGTGTGTGGATCATGGTAATAAACACTTAATTATTTCGTTCTTTGGACTGTTTTCATTTTGGTATATTCACTCAAGTGACAGGTATATGGGGTTGCTAGTACGCTAGTGTCATTTTCCTAAAACTGTAATATATATTTTTTTCCAGTGCCTGAAATAGGTGTAAATTCTAAGAGTTAGTTAAAAATAAAAATAAGATATATTTCTTTAATCTAATACTTTTTATAAGCAGCGACTTCTATATTATTGTCATATAAGTCAAATCTAATCCCTGAAATAGTTTTATTAATTATTATTGAAGCATTGTTAAATTTATTGATATTAGTGCTACTGATATAAAAATCACCATTCAAATATTAGAGAAAACTTGACGACACCGTTATTTACACTTCTTCGTTATATAAAGGCTTAGCTGTCAAACTCAACTCTACAAATCTTATCTATGTCTCTATGGTACTAATTTAATTATAATGCGGGACTTTCAAAATAAAATACATACAAGATAAATATTAAAACAGGCCATATGAAATTATACATTCCAGTAAAATATTATTATTAGATATTGAACATATTTAGTTTAATTATCCTTATTATAAAACTATACTAAATAAATAATATAAATATAAAAATTTCATTTGCTAAAACGAGTCACAGGAACTTAATGTGGAAAATTAAAAACAAACTCCATTACCAAAGAATGTTGCATTCTTTATAGCCTAGGTCTAGCGGGTACGACTATAGATGTTACGGCGCTAAAGACCATATTGTTCAAATCCCAAGTCGTATAATTATATTTTTTAAATAGACGTAAATATTTAATATACATTTAAATAGGGTTGAACAATTGGATAGCAACCAATAGTCGTGAAAAACAATCCGTCATGATAACCCTTTACGTTGTGAAGATACATATGCACCACATTCGAAGCAGAAATGGTAATAAAAAATATATCTACATTTGGCGTATAGCTGACTGACCCGAGTTCTCTACGAATTGTTTCTCTGATTACATTCCAATTTGCATTCTATCCGCTTACCCGGTAACACACTAATGAATCGTAAAATATTTTAAGAATCATATCCATAGTGATACTCCCGTGACACGAATCATAAACTAATAATGATTAACTTACGTTCAGGTACATTTGTTTATTTCTTTATAACGAAACATTGGTCCATAAAGCTGTTGATATGTTGATTTATCACTAATATGACACTTTCTTCACAATGACTACGAAGATATGAATTTTTTTTACACAATCAAAAAAATCTGATTATAACTTTAACGCAATTATAATTATTGGTTACTATTTTTCTCTAATTGGCCGGAGAAATATTTTAAAAAATGTTGCTATTTAATAAATACGAGTATGTATAAAAAAGTAAAAAGTATAAGAAAGCTCAGTACGTCATAGATGTGAGTGCCGCAAAATTTAAAGGAAATTTCGCGAACCGAGGTAAGTTCTTGTCATTTGCGAAAAGTGATCGATACATCTTGAGCATGCGCAGTAACTTTCGAATAAGTTTGTTTCGCGCAAGAAATGTGAAAGTTGTCACAGAACTTGATAAGACAAAAAAATGCAAAATACATACCAATTTACGTAAAGCTAGCATTGAGGACAGATAAATAAAAAAATATTATAAAAAATAAAAAAAATAACTGATTGAATTCATATTTTTTTCACGCCGCTGAATGCCGGCGTGAAATGCCCGCTCCGAAAGTGGAGTATATTGATCTCCGCAATGAGAAGATATGACGGATTATTTTTTCATGAATTGGTTGTCGGGCAGTTGCTCAACCCAACGGGTTCCAGTTGTCTATTTTTGATTTTTTAAATACAGCAAATGTGGGAATCGAACCCGCAATACCTGAAACGCTAACCTCTTGGTTACCGGACTATCAATATTGATATAATCAACCTAATATTATAGTCCGACCCAAATAGCAAATTACTTCCTTGTGTGAAATCCCCACATGACAACATATAATTTATGTGTTTTCATTAAAACTTTCCATAATAATGTAAATATATTTATGTGTTTATTATAACCTTCACTCTTATGACATTCACCTACAAAAAATATAATTTTTAAAAAATATGCAATGGATTTTTTTAATACACGAGATAAGATATATAGATCCACATATGCGAATGCTGATTTTTACTGGTTTGCATGTTGGAGGGGTACGCTCGCAGCTGACCTTGCAATTTATTCGGAGCTGTTGGAGGGACGAGGCTGCACAGTAGTGTTTGCAATAACCTAATTAGGTGCGTTCCACCTGAAGAACATCTGAGAGAAATTTACACTCTCCATTTTGTTGAGTCAAAAAAAAGAAACGAACTTATATAATTAAATTGTATCGTATGTTATATAATACATAAATTTGCGCGTACCACGGAATTATTGTGTTTTATAGTCTCGCAAATTCAGAATATTGACAGTGTGGCAACGTTGTGAAAATATCCGCAACAAAAGAATAGCGGCTGTGATTGAAAAAAACGTACATCAGCATTTTCTCGTCTCTTTTCCACTCCTTTTATAGATCATATTTTCCATGTTCTGTATAAGTCTCAATATGAGTGATTGAGGCTTAAGCTGGAAAATATATGGTAAAAAACCCAACAAAGATGCACTAGACTTCACGAAGCAGTCCATCCTTGAGAGCCAAATGCATAGCTAGCTATATTTTTAAAATAATAGCGTGCCAACAAATTGAAATAATAACAGTAATTGTAGATCATAATCGCATCCGCCTTCAACCGATCACTCATTTTGATGAGGCGCCATTACTAAATGACGCATGATTCGCTGCAGTTAGACGGAAAATGCAAGGTCGAGGAAAAAACTGTCAACAACACGGCAAAACATAAATAATGATTCCTGGTAGTTCTGGTATTTTGTTTCTTCTCACCATGACAATTGTAGGCTCAGCGAGCTGATGAAGCGAAACCAATGTCAATGTTGTTTAGATTTTACGAGAAAACAGCGCGATTATTTTTAAAACAATCCCGTTTCAGTTCTTATTGTACACCTATTGCTATGCAATTCTATTGCATTACCTAAATTTGATAATCGGGATAGTTCAAAACGTCAAACCCACTAAGAACCATCGTCGTGTTCAATTACTCATATTAATAAATTCAGTCATCAATACGTAAAATTGCGTCATTTCGATCAACAATTATTGAATTTCTAACATTATTAGATCAGGCGTGACTGAAAGTTATATGTAGGGATTGCAATTACTTCCTGCCAAAAAATATAGCTTCGAAAGGTAGATAAATTTTTTCTAAATTCGAAATTCAAAAACCAGAACAAATTCCGGAATTCGCGAAATTCCAAATTTTGTTTTGTAATCCCTACTTATATATTATATTATATAATACTCTTACAGAGAAAAATAATTCAAGCATCACATAGCGTACAGCACCTTGATTTAACTTAAATACAGTAGAACCTCCATTAGCCGAATCTCGGTAGTAAATATAGCGTGGGCACCTCAATTATTGCAAATATAAAAAATAACGTGAAAATGTGGTACAGTTTATTACAAATCTAATGTCCGAGGATGGTAGTTCAGAGCGTAAAGTTATGAAAATATCACCGTGTGACTACCTGGTATTATTAGAGAACTGGAAACTTTCGGGGGAAAGCTTTTATTGGTCAAATTGCGATGCAAACGATCATGTATTCCACAATTTTAATGGCAAAGTTAGACACAATTGAGACAGTATCTGACAGGCTTAGAAGACATGAAGTGATTATCAATGAGGAGACTATATGTCACATTGTGTGTTTCAGTGTTTCAATGCCTAGATAGGAAGAATGGGAACACAACACGTATATTTCTTAAAAGTATACGTGATTTGACGGTTTCGAAAAGGATATCTATCTTTACACAAAAATCAGTACTTGAATTGTTTGCAAAATAATTTTTGTTAGTATGTATGTACTCGAAAGCATTTAAATGTATTACACGAACATATAATACTATCAAATTCAATAAAAAAATAGTTACGCCAAGTATGTTATAGATTTTTATTTTTGTTTTTTTTCTGTTCGCGGATTTTTTGGTATCTGTACCATCTCAATCCTCGTTTAGTTAGGATAATCGATGGTCTTTCTACTGGAGATTAAAAATTAGTTTTCTGCAGTGTCATGTTTTATGCCAGGTTCAGATTTCCGATAGTCAAAATATATAATTTAATACAAAACGCGCATTAAATGTGCTCGTATGCAAAAATGTTAATTTGATGCCCACTTGGGACCGGTTTGTTGTGAATTGTTTAATTTAATTGATAACATTTTTTGCATTGTTCTTCAATAACATGAAGTGGCCTTGTTCGGAAGTACATACTACTCACGACTATAAAACGAATCTGTACCAACCCAGAATAACAAGATGACTAACTACACGAGAGGCAACTTTTCACGTGAGGATTTTTAAACCTGGTTATTTTTTACTAAATTTGTTCATCTAATTATGTATCAAATTCAATGCTACAAGTACATGTGATTTTTCATAACAAATCATCTATGTTTTACCTTTTTATTAATATGTGTATAAAACATAACTGAATGATAACATAAAAAAATATCTCCAAATTCCTAAAAAACTCTAAAATGACATTTTTCATAACGACATAATTTAGATCCTTTTTTAACACTTGTTTATCCTAAACTTACATACGCATACTACCTAACTTACTTTACAACTTAACTTAACTTGCAACAAGTGAAGTTAAATAAAAGCTTTAAAAAAAAAAAAGATTTACGTACATATATCCGGTTGGTACAAAAATAATAGCTGATAACATTGAAAGTTAATAAAATTCGGTTTCTTAAGTGAGGTATCATAAACACATGACCTGGCATGATATTTTTAAGTGTTAATTTCATTGAAAACGTTACAGCTAGAATCAATAATATACATAGTTACAGGTAGAAATTGTGAAGAATTCTCGAGAAATTTGGGATATATTTGTTGTTTTTTCACGAGAAATTGTTCATGAGAATTTCGATTTTTTTTACTGGTTTGATATATTGGAAGTTAAACATCGTTAATTTGATTTGATAAAAGAACATTATGAAACAGTGTTAAACAACCGACGTCGACACATAATGAAAGAAACTTTTTATCTTTATATGTATAACTTAAAAATCATTTGTTTATGCAGTACTGTTTTTCGTGTTTTGTAAACCACTGATAAAAAAAAAATTAAAAAGTTTTGTCTCGTATTATTTCAGTACGATATTTCGGTAGCGATATTCCTACTAAATTTTGAAAATTCTCGAGAATATTAAGAAAATAAATTCCCTAATTCTCGAGATTTGCAAAATTGCTAAAAAGAGATTTTTTCATCTCGAGAAATCAAAAAGTCGAGAATTTACAATCACTAGACACAAAATACATTTTGATAATTCAATAATTAAAAACCTTTACGAAACGTTTTTCTATATTGGAATATCATGTGTATTGGTATAATATTGAATTTTGAATGCAGTAATAAGTAACTTTTTAAAAAACTTATTAATTTGATGGCTCTTAAATTATTAAACCTGATATGTTTTACAAATCAAGTTGAAGCAACTTCAAATATCATACATAATTTTGCAGTAAAAATATTATAAGCAGTTCTCGTGAGACAAATGAAACAAAATAAAATTGACAAAAAAAAAATCTGGCTGTCAATAAATACAGCGTGATCGTGGATCCAATAGTTTTTTGTGGATATGAGTCTTGAAAATGGTGAAGAAGCAGGAGAAGGTTTTAAAAATATCCTAAAGCTGAATAATTATCCGATAAATACTTTATCTCGTAGCATAAACAAGGCATCCGAACTTTCAGGGTGGTTTAAGCCATTAGAAATAACTAAGCGGCGGTGGGTTCCTGATTAAATTAACCTCGGTGCTCACGGCTCATAAACTTTCAGTGATATTTAAAGGAACTTCATACTCGTCAGCGTTAGTTATTATTCTCATTAGTTTTTTTTACTGTGCTCTTAAGAGTAGCGTATGGGTTTCCATAGTGTGAAGAGATAGCTGCAGAAATTGAGTACACTAGAACCACGATTATCCGCACGAAATGTGGATGAGGATATTGGGGATAATCGAAAATTCGGATAATAATCAAAAGTAGAAAAAAATACAAATACCTACTTATTGTGAATATTTTTATCGAAATATGTGCACATACATACATATGTATATTAAACTTTATTTTTAATTATTGCGAATCAAAAAAATCAATTTGGTGCTTAAAATAGGCTTTTCTTTAGAAGCCTTCAGATTTCGTGTACTTTTGTCTTTCCTGGTTAAAAATGCTAACAGTAAAATTTGCCGGGAGGTTTTTTCTAATTTAAACCGGTCTCATCAGCATTATAAGTAAACTCTTCGTCGTATCCTTCTTCTTCTACAAACACCTTTAGCATGTCTATAAAAGTGTTTGGTGAATGTATGTCGGCAAAAAAATTTCCCATGTATTTCCAGATTTCCAATGTGGCCATTTAAATTTTTCGAGCCAACCCGAACTTGCTTTAAAATTCGGATATCCATTATTTTTTTTTGAAAAATATCACCTTTTTACACAAAATTGGACAATTGGGACATTGGCTTACCAGAGCATAGTTTTTAAGTGAACCATATAAAGAGACACTCTTCGACGCTTGTTACTTATGACCTTTTCATGGATTTACGCTCTGATCTATAAACGTTATACGATTGGTGAACTGCATAATATTTTCATCGTATTGTTCGTAAATCAAATCGGACAAACGAGGTTCTACTGTATAAGGGATCTCTGCAACGTGGAGACAAGAAAAAACCATTTTTTTATAAACTAGTCCTGTGAATTTTTTTCGGGCTATTTTTTAACATTGCCGTTGTATTAATTTAGAAGAATAAAATTTCAAAACATTTTAAAAGAATGATCAAATTAGTTGCGTAAATAAATAAATGCGTATTTAGCCGGACAGTATTGCGCATGTAACGTAATATTATTATGATGTAATTCTTGATCATCAGTTTTTTTAAAGTATCTATTATGGTTGGAGCGGATATAAAATGCGTGGTGTTTACTGTTTTCAACTGTCAAAATTATTTTTAAAATGTGAAAAAATCTTATGTAATAATGTGTACATAATGCAAAAATACATCTGTCAGTACGCCGCACGACGGTGAAATTCAGAACTAATAAATTCAAAATAGACCAGACAATGCCTGTATCGTCAATCCTGGCACCGAGGTATCAATGTGTCAACTGTAACTATTGTAGCATTAAAATGCGTACATATCCAAATATATATACATCAATCGTTTGGCATCAAAGAGTTAATAGAATATCAATGGAATAAGTCGTAGACTTTTAATATTTTGGTCTGCCATGTTTGGTCGTTTTATAAAATGAAATTATTATTCCGTTATTCAAAATACTTGCCCGCAAATTTTCATTTTAATTTATTATCGTGGCAGTCTACTTGATTATTTAATTTTGACTGTAAGTTATTTGGTATTTGTTTTGAGTGTTACCATTTAAATAATCCAAATAGCATTTTATCGTAAATTTTCGTATAATAATTATAATATAATTGTGTAAAATTATTATATGTTATGCTACAACGTAGAGGCTAATAAGAGCAGGCATGATATTTATAAAAAATCTGTATAAATTTCATGATATTTTTTTTTAACTGTTTTTTTTTATAATTTTAAAAGTGGTTTCAATTTTTTTTCAATAGTGGATTATGATAAAAAATGATAATTATCATCGAAGTCGGCGGAAGTACCTAAATAATCAATGTTCTAGTACAATAATTAAAATATGTATTTACTATAACTATTTGACAGATTATTTTGTCTTGTCTTGATAGATTATTATAACTTGTTAATCGAATACATAACGATTTTTTACATGCATTCACATTTCAACAACCGCCTTGCGTAACGCAAAATACAGTTTCTTTACTTATATTCTTATTGCACGAGTTTCAATTAGTTGGCAATAAGCAATTAGCAAAAAGTGCGTAAAATACTCAATGTGGTCAACAGATTTTGGCCTTCGTTTATTACGTACCTTCCTTGTATTGTTTTGTTTACTTTTTTTTCTTCGAGCGATGCCAAACAATGTCACAATCATTATTCAATATTTTCAACACAATAAATAAAGTAGGACATGGCATGCGAATAAACACGTAGTGCTTTTCTTGTAGAATTTGTTTCATTACTACAAGAATATTTGATTTTAATCTCAAAACATCTTTATGATCTTGATGTGGACTTTTCACTTTTCTCACAACAAGAAGATTTTACAAGTTCTGCCAGTTTGGTCTAATGTTGTCACAGAATCCCTGCTTCCTTGATCAAAAATATTAGTCAAAGATTTTTGTTTTCGTAGTTGAGCACGTAATTTTAGCCACATGATGCTGAACAAAAAACTCAACACCATGCTTGACGCGTATTGGGTACGACACGAGCTCGTGACAGCCGCAGTAAACCGGTTAATTAAAGGATTAAAAAGTAAATTAAGACGCCAACTACACGAATCGTAAATATATGTTGACTCAATCTTATATTATTATCGTTCATAATGTAAACAATACGGTCGTTTTGATGTATGAAAACTAAATGTATAATAAAGATAAATAAAACGAAAAGAAAATAAAAAAAATATGACGTTTAAAATCCGTTACTTATAATATCATTGATAAGGAACTGTCAGATGTATTCGTTTTATTCTACAGTTACTTTTCCATGGCTTGACGAAATGATAACATAAAAAATGAGAACGTTTTCCGACGTAGATATGCAGATCCAAATTTTCGAAAGTGCCCTGCAGTCTGTGAAAATCATTTGGAAAACCTTGAGGCATAGGAATCACCCGTCTTCGAACCGAGTAAGATATGCAGTACGTTAGTACTTTAATTAAAATATGGATAATTCTATCCTCCGGTGACCCAGAGCTAAGAAGGCGCACTTGAGTGCTGGATCGAAATTCCACGAATGTCAAGGATTTTTCAAATATCCATTGGCACAAGGCTGGTTTGCCAACATAATGAGCAATTGGCTGACAACCAATTCATTTGACAAAAATCTTTCAATATAAATCTTTGGAAAATTAAATACTTCAAATTTATAGTATACATATTCACACTGCTAATCTCCGTGTGCCCCACTTTTGCAGCGATGGTGGATAAATTTCAAGACATGAAATGCATCAAGACCTATGATCCCGCAATAAATACTTAAAATACACACAGGGCCGTGGTGTGCTATGAAGCGGAGACGCGGCTGCATCAGGCGGCATCGTGTAAGAAGCGCCAAAAGTAGCGAAATGAATACAAATTATCCAAACGTTCGCATTATGTGAGGGCCCAAAATATTATTGTGAGGCGGCGGAATTATTTGAGGAGGCGAATCAATTGAGACGCGAGTATCGCAAACTAAAAACGAAACTACCCTTGTATCCATAAAACCTGTTCTGCAATTCATTCTCACCAACGCATCTCGAGGGGCCAACTGTCGCATGCCAGTCAACGCTACTCCGGTAGATAAAACATTTTATAAAAGATATTTACGTAACGCATAGAAAACATCGCTTGGAAGCGACGCTAGGCTCAATTAAAATTCTTAATACGTTTGAATTTACCTTCATATTAGATGCTATTATATCTTATTTACCCATTCAATCGACTTTAATTAATGAATTATTTATTGTATCATGCAGTTGGCTTTATTCAAGATAAATCTCCATCACTCTATCTAACAATTAATATAGTTCCAAGGATATGTACTGTTGATTTGCCATAATATTATAAATATTTATTATGAAAATAATTCAATCTTTCAAAACATTCGACAGTATGAATTACAGTTAGCCATTTAATACGTTATTACTTAATTTATTGGATAAATAAAATGATTCAATCTTCACATATTTTATGACCATTTCGATCGACTAATGTAACATCATTATATTTCATAATGAACAAATTGTGAGTTTAATTAAATAAATCGTAAACAATGAAATTGATATGAATATAATATAGTACTGAAGGTAGACATGTTTGTTGACAAAACGTTTTTAACACATTATAATCACCAGGTTATTCCAAATTACAACACTTACATATAGTTTAATTGCAGTGAAAAATAAATAACAAATGACGAACTGATAATAGCAATTGTCTTTTCGTATCCAAGCAAGATTCGAGATCAATCAGATATTTGTAAAGATTCAAGAGACAAAAATTTAATTGTATAGAAAACAATACATGCTTCTGTATCACCTCCAGTGGCGTAACTACCGAGGATCAGTTGGAGTATGCTGCTACATCAAGGGGAGCACAAGTAAAGAAAATTTATGCGAGAACTAAAAAGAAATGAGAAACCAAAATTTCTGGGCGAATGTTAAAATTTTAAGAAAGCGTGAAACCTAATAAAACGAGAAAGTACAGGGAGCCCAACGATTTTACTTACGCTATTGATCAGCTCATGGTCATAAACGACACAGTCCATCAAAGGAAGGCTACGATCATAGGAATCCTAAATAAACAGACCATTAATGTTCAGATATTTGCCAAAAATCCATAAAAACTGGATACCACCTCTATGGCAATCCGTAATATGTAATATACAAAATCGCACATGAGAAAGCTTGATACGTCATGTATTGTAATCTATACAGATAATCGTACGTAGCAACTAAATGCCCCATACCTGTTCTCACAAATCTAAAAAGACAAGGTTAAGCAATTGACCGTCGATCGTTGGTATTTTTTTAGTTTTTACAATAACAATAAAGACAGGACCAACAAAACCAAAATAATTGTAAAATATAACCAACAAGTTTTGAGAACAATAGGATTGAAAATCAAAATATTGTACAAAACACCGTATAAATCTATAGCTATCAATAGATGTTCCTATGATGTAACAATTTTTGTTGGGGAAAGTCGCAATTTGCTCGTTGAAAACAAAATGCGCGGCAAAACATTTTTTGCTGTCAACATTACGTTCTAATATTAACTGTATAAAATGGCTTTCATGCGAATTGTTTGAAGGCCGCAATTAATTCTATCGTCTGGTAAAATGGCGAATGTCACGGAAGAAAACTGTGTATTTTTACTTTTTAGCGAAAAGTTTTGTCGATAGTGTCGTATTAAAAAACAAAATATCGAAACGTAGACATCATAGCCGTCATTGATGGTATCATGTTTCCACGTTTTATTTAATGAATTCCTGATAAATTAATAAATTCCATGCTGTAAGGGTGAAAAGATTTAAATTAATATAAATACCAAGCATTCATTTCTTTCGTCCAACACAATTTTCATCTTTTCAAACTTGAAAACAAGATAATAATATGTTTTCTCAATGTTTCGTTCTCTACCATAACGACTAACCTTTTCAGCCAATCTGTTTGTTATATTTACATTTCTTAGCCGATTTTCCTTATTGCAATAGTGAAATATGTTAAAAAATAGACCTAGAATAGAAAAAGAGTTGTTTAAGTCTGCTGATACTAAATTTATACTGTCTTTAATAGCAATTTTCCTTATTTTATCGGAAAACGTGGTTTCGTTTATCTTTTGACGTTATGGCTTTATTTTCTGAACTATTTGTACATTTATGTTTGTCAAAATGAAATAAGTGTAAAATATGACAACAAACTATTTAGATTTCTTTCATTACATGAAGACTACACATTTCTCTTAAGTATGTAATCGATTCTAACCACACGAATACTTTTGTGACTCACGTATATACAATATTACTGTAGTACATAATAAAAATACATTTCAGGCTGTCTGCCTACCGAAATTTCTCCTAGTGTTACGCCAGAAATATCTTCGATACAATATTTAAACGCGTTTGATAAAACTACACGGTATTTGACGTAGACATACGACACGAATTCATTGTTGTTATCAAGTCGCCTGTTGTAATAAAATACAAATTAAATACTCCATTAATGTTTTATTTAAATATGTAGACATGTGGTTATTTGTTGATTCGAGAAAAATCCCGTATTATTATGTATGCACACTTATTATAATACATGATACTATCTTAGATAAAATATCGGATAAACATGTGGTTTTTTTTAACACATCTTTGATAAACTGTCAAACAACGGAAGATGTTACACTCAAAACAATCATGCTATACGGCAAGCCATAATAATTCCTTTATTATTTGGTATATGTACTGTTTTCTTTGTTTATCTTGATTTATCAACAAAACGATACAAAGATTATACTACATAGGTACTTATGTTAATATGTTTAAGTGATATTGCAAAATTAAAAATTAAATATACATGTATTTAAAATATTCAAGAATTTTCATGTAAAAGAGGATTAGTTTTAATTAATTATTTTATTCTGCGGCTGCCATACGTGGCTAAACATACGGCAAGATAGCGACAATTATCCAACCTTTTATATTATCCAAGTTGGTGTATTTTCGAGTGACTTCTATTACATTGGAAAAAGAGGCATTTCATTGAAGATTTCTGAAAAAAACACTCGTCTGATAGAATTTTTGGCCACCAAATTATTTAAAATTTGTATGGATAACTAGTTTTTTTTCTCGATATTATTATTTTTGGCAGCGAAAAAAATTAATAAAGCCACCTGAACACGAAGAGCCAACACATTGTGCAAATCTTGACATTGTGTTATTGGGTAAAAGGTTAAGGTAACCTGTAGTAAGCGACTTGAAAAGATGGTAGACAAAATAGCATATTTGGAATAAATTTGTGTGTTACCGTATAAAATTAATCATGATTGCGTGCAAAATGTTGCTTAGAAAATAGGGTGAGCGTTAGTTTGCATGTTTATAAGTAATGATAAAAAATCCAGACACGTGCAAGAAATCGACTAATAGAAACCATAACAGAAAGAGTGTTCAGAAAATATTTTTTTGCAGAAACGAAAACTGACACATTATTATGTGAAAATGTCGAAGGCATAATAATCATACATAATATTCAGTTGTGTGGCTAAACAAGGTTGCGAAATGAACGTGAAGAAATCACAAAGCGACGAGTTTTCCATGAGCAAATTCTCATAAAAGTGATGTACATGCATTAATATGTGTGATTCATTGCTGGAAATCAATCATAGTAATATAAAACTATAGGATTTCCATTTCCATCACATGTCATGCTCGTTAAGTTGTGCGAATAGACCAGATGCAGCCCCTCCAAGGACGCCTGTCGCCGGGTAATATTCTAGTATTTTTAGTCTTGGTCCATATTGAATTATGAACACATTTTTGCTGATTTTATTTATTTACTTTATTTCATATTTTGAGAATATTACAAATTATTTTTTCAACACGTTTACTTGTTGGATAATTGTTTGCATTGACTGTTAAACTTGGCGAAATATACTTCTGCATTCTTTCATTGAATTATAAAACCAATTATTGAATCCAAGACCGAATAAATTACATAATGAGTAATCAATACGAACTTCTATACTTCGAATACCTCCGATTGTGATATTAACAATAATTACGGATATCTTTATTTTTATTTGAGCGAAATGGTGAATTCAATTCGAAGGTAAAACATTCCCGCTCCAAGCGCGAGCAAAACTTCACAGAGGGGATGTATCTCATTTTTTTTTATTATCATTATACATACCTTCTTATACTGACATGCCTCTATTTACACTCTAAAGAACTCAAACTACAATATTTTGTCAGACCATAGTATTCCAGCTCTACATCTTATCGTACGTTTTGTACCACCGGATAATCGGATTTGTCCATAAATCTTGTCTCCAAACTACAAACTACTCTATTTCCACTTGGCGATAAGTCTTCCACCTCTACGGCGTCATATATCATGTTTTGCTTTCCTCATCGTAATTGTCCTTGGACGTTATGGTCATCGTGTAATTCCGTACAGCCACGTACTACTCTCAAGTTCTGGACCTCTCCTCCTGGGGGTCCAAATTTCGCATACATGCGTGATAATAAACAGTAGAGACAAACTAGTCCGCTAGTGTGCGTAATGATATTTAAAAACTCCGTATATTGTAGGTTAATTTTTAATGTCAAAACAGCACATAAATCTATTGACATATTCTTCTACTCCGACTATCGAGTGGATATCTTCACACGGTGTAAATCCATATGCTTCAGCTTGGGAGCAAACATGGTAAAAAAAGAAAAAATATATGTTGATAATATCTCATAATAATTTCTGAAATATACGGACAACTTGAATACCTGGAGGGTCCTTGGAATTTGCCGGGTTTTAAGCATGTCAGAAATACATTACATATTCCAATAGATAAATAAATAAAGTGATGCGTCGTCTCGCTTTTACGCAGGTTCTATTTCGGGACGCGATGTGCGCGCGAAAGAGACAGACCGAAATCTCACACCATGAGGGAATAGTAAGTCATGAAGAAGAGTAAACTAAAAATAACCTCAAAATATAAATCTGGAATCGATTAAAAACGCAGTACATATTGCGGGAAACGCGCATCTAAATTAATACTATGGACTCTTATCACATTTATAAAATGTCTACAACGTAATAAGCGTATCGACTATCTGAGACTTAATCTGAAAGAATCAATCATTAAACATTCAATCGTTCATATTTACACCACAAGAATATCTCTCTTAAATACTAATATCTGATAAATTACAGTGGGCACATTCGTATTCGGAAGTAAGGCTAGGTTTTGTTGTATAATATTTATACTGGGCATCAACAACATTTACAATTCCGATTGTAAAACCTTCTTTAAAATCATGTGACAAAACTAAGCGTCGCAGGCGAAATATACATTTAGATGAACTTCATATTTAAAATTAATAATTAAATCAGATACTGTAATTACTTCAGTTGGATATTGTACGGTGCAATAATTAACAAATTACTCGGAAGGCGTCATACCTTATTGGCATGGAATCCGACATTATAATCTATACGGCATACCTGCGTCATATTATCAGGCCGATATGGTATTTAGAATATTGGAAAACAGCCGGCATGTATGGCATTGTAACGCGTGTTATGTGTGTTATTAAATTCAAGACAACGATAACTCTCATATTATGTACATAATTATGATACATTTTTAAAATCTTAATACACATGAGAGCAAGCACCAAGTCGGACATACCGAAGTTTGGTATAAAAACAATAAACAAGTATCACTAATTATATTTATGAAATTAAAGTCATGTGGCAATATTTACAGCGAAAACACATTAAAAATATAATCACGTCACAAAACAATGAAGTTAATGCAAATATATACATAGGGATAAATCGCGTAGTGTCATGCCTTTTTAGGAGTATGACTTTTTTGTGCAACACTGAATCATAGTCATGATTCATATACATAGTTAATAAATTCATTATGACGCTTAATAATATTTGTGTTAGGTTTTGGTCAAAAAATTAAGTTTTAAAAGTGTATCCAACTCCATCAAAACACGTATAAATAAAATTTAAATACTTAAGTAAAAATAATGTTATAATCGAATAAGATAATACAATATATTTAATATAAGAATTGAGTTTCCTTATCAGTCAATAAAGAAAATATTCTATAAGGGTATTTAATTAAGGTGGCGTTAATCAACTTCGTCTGATAAATTAAGACACAAATATGTATTTGTATAACTATTTTTGAATTGTATTAAATTTAATAATATCTGACGTGTTCCGATTGCAATGTATTGTAATGCAGCACATACATAATATATAGTAAATAAACTGATTTATTGAATCCGTGTATCAATGATCAACCATAAGCAATCAATTGTTGTTTTTACCAAAAAACCGTATTATTTCACTGTGCAATATTAATTGAAACACACGTATTTTAGTTAATTTCATGGTGAGATATTTATTTTTGATGCACCATCAAATTTATGAAACTTTGAAATATTTATATAAATTCCTCTAGGTTACATTAATATTAATCTACGCACGTGAGTTGTAATGCAGCAAAAAATATTTTTTTAAATTCTATAAGAACATATTGGAATTTGCTGGCTCCTAATAATTTTAATTTGTGAATAATTATCACAACAGTCCGTTATGGATTTCCAAAAAAATATTAATACCATAGATAAATTATTTATTGCATACCATAAATAAATCGGTGTTTACAAAAAAGATCCACAAAAACAGCGGTCTCTCTACGTAGCGAATTGACAGGAGGTAGGAAATATCAATGTTCGAGAATGCGCAGTTTTAATGAAAAATACATTATTGTAAATACCTTAGACATGTTGCAGGATTGAAACAATGTAACACGGCTTAATTACTTTGTTCCACACAGTATTTGACGTTTTTCACGGTTCGAACTGTTACCGAATATCGGCTAAATATAAACGACCAACTAACGCAAATATAACACGTCAACTGAGTAGAAGAGATTATGTTCAGCATTTCGTTTCGAACATACGACTCGTCTTGCGCAGTAGGGCCTCAGTTTTTCCAGCTGATTCCGACCATTTTTATATTTCTCCCCACCATTAATTAACTTCTAAATTAAAGGCTTTTTATTATTCTTCCTTTTAACCTTAATACCGTTTTTCCAGATTTTACCCTACCATGCTTTTAAAGGATGGTTTTAATTCAAGACCTACCCCGAAAATAAAACCTAGTGAAAAATATGATGCGAACTCTCTCTATGAAGATCGACACCACTATTCAAGGTGGAGGATGCTGGAGTGGGTAAACGAGCACTTGCATTCAAATTCTTTGTTGATAACATCGACCTTTCTAAATACCATCTCTCCGATAAGGATGTCATCAGATTTTTACCGGGTCAGACCGGGGATTATATTCTGGGAAACACGGTATTGTCAATATTAACACATTGAATCAGTAGTATACCTAGGGATGATCCGCCCCAGACGGCACATATTTGAGGCAACATTTCTTTACATTATAATTTAATCAATTAGTATTGCCATTGAAAAAGTAAACGAAATTAAAATATGCCACAGATTACGCACGCGAACTATAGAAACAAGAAATTTATATTTTTTGGGAGAGTAAAATTTTAGCTTGATCAAATGTTGAAAAAAACGAGATATTAGAATTTACACGACACGATATCATTTCAATGTATTTTAATTAATATAATATCCAAAAGTATTGGATATTATTAACAAGAAAATTATTGGGTCAACCAATCATCAAAACTATCGAATGTCAAAGAACCTCCCCAGGTGGCAAAATCTCGGTGCGCCACTGCATACAGAACGAGTAGTTAATTTATCACCACCTTCATTGACTTGTTCCAATTGTAATTATCCCAACTAAGCTACAAAATAATCATAAATGTCATTCTCTAAAATCGTATTTTATTTGCTTAAAACAATCCATATTATGAATGTTTACAAGTAAGGGTAGAAGATGGGGTTTTTTTTTAATTTGTATTATTTATATGCTTATTATTTCGATATTGCCAATATATTTTTTTTATACCCATACACATGAGCTGACGATTAAGACATTTTAAATATTAGTATATTCTACGAAATTCAAAAAAAAAAATCTTTCGCTAGTAATTAATAGGCAGATATATATGCGCCACCGTTCTATTGCTGTTGCTGACATTGGATTATTTAACCTTGTGAAAATTCAAAATTGGAATGCAAATATAATCGCGCACTATTAAAAATATAAAACTTCAATATATAAAAACACGTGACAACTAGTGGTAGCGTAAATTAATATAAATAAACAAACTAAATGTTAATTTGTAAGAAAATTTTCATGAACAATTATTTAAACATCCTCTAATTTCTCTCTTGACACGTAGAGCCAAATTTTTTTACTATTTGCCCCATTACAAAACATGTTTGAAGTACACATTATGCATAGAATTTATTTTCTTACTTCCTAGGGTAGCCAAGACTGTCAAAATAATATGTGTGCAGCCCTCCATAGATTATTACATCCGAGGCACGTATCATAAGGAGGGAGGAACGAAATGTTGTCAAAGTGATCCATGACAATCGTAAAATTTTCAATGGCCGACATTTAAGTGGAATTTTCTCGCCTCGATAATGCGTGCTTTCAAACTACTTATAGATTTCTCATTTTACTATGTGTACATTTTAAAATAAATAAATCATAGTTTATAAACGAAATAAACACATCATGAAAATATTTACGCAATAAAAATGTGACATCAATTAAAATCGAAAATATTTTCACTGGACCTGAAAATTAGTTTGGTCATAAAAAAATAATACTCAACTTCGATGATATAACTATAACTATTTTTTTTCGCCAGCTTACAATATTGAAAGTTGTATTTTATATTACTAATTTAAATATTCATCATTGATTTTTTCTTTAATTGTAAGAATTTGAGCTACATTTTACGCAATTGGTCGACAGATTCAAAATAATTATTATCCTTCATTAATAATTTGACTTATAAATAAGCACACATCCATACCGTGGATGATTCCACAACATTCATAGTTAGAATAAAATACGTATTTAATTGCCTTAAAAATATTATATCACCTAATGAAAAACATATATATTTATTATATTTACCATGTCCGCGAAAGAAGCTTTTAAAACTCCACACTTAGTAGGGTTTCATAGAGTATGCGTAGTCATATTGTTTCTTGCAAATCCGAAAAATGACATAGTTTGCTAATGACTAACGACCAACACTAGTAAGATGTCATGTTTGGTCATTCCATTGTGAGATATTTAATAAATCACTATGTTCTCTCCAAAATAGTGCATAATAAGAACCTTAAAATGTAGAATGTTTCATGAGACTTCCTACAATATTTACCAGCTTACTGACACTGTTTCGGGGAAGCTAGATAAAGAAGAAGACAACTTTTTTCCCTACATCTTATCTATCTGAAACTATGCGGAACCCGCTATCTGGTTCACAGTTTCCTGGCTAATTTAAGAGAAGGATAGAACATTACAAATACCTATTTATATCATCTGTCCCCTACAAATAAGCTTGGAACATCTAAAAAACAGTAGGAAACTTGGTATCTGAACATGCTAATTCCTTTATCGAACCCTAAGCGTACCATATTTATGGCGCCCACAAGGTTCACTAGACAATACAGACACACACTCACAGGTCTTACCAGTATTTCATAACTGTGCCAAATATTTAATTTTCAAACATTTAAATGCATGTATTTGATGTCATTTGTTATTGTTCTTTTAGTAACATAACCTAACTTAATTTGATCAAATTTATATTGGCGTTACGTGTACTAAATATTTAATGTAATGAAAGAATTTATAATATAATAATATGTTGGTAAGTATGGTAAGTATGGTAGTCTCCCCGGTAGCGTTGTTGGTAGCATGCGTGCCTAACGATCCGGGGAATGCGGGTTCGAATCCCCATCTGTGTC
>JAGVSQ010004145.1:0-20018 GCA_022683975.1 Rhyacophila evoluta
TGTATGGGGGAACAAATCGGCCCTTAATTCGCCAAGGGCTTATGAATTTTCATTTCTCTTTGTTAATTATTAAACTGCTCGACGAGACGGAGCTCGGTGCGCTTACCGCATCTTGATATCGTTCGCCATAAGCTCAATCTGATGCATTGAATTTTTACGGATGTACCTACCCTCAAATATATACAAGAAACAATCGTTCTCAATACGCCGTGCATGAACATATTGAATGACTATTATTTATATTTTTATTACAAAATAACTAGTAATTTATCATTTTTACTCATTTTTTCCTCATAAAATATTTTGAGCCACGTTTATATATGTGCATTGGTCAGCGTTGACCACTTGGCTTAAATATGCTATTACCCATTACGTCGCAGAGGAGAAGAAGCGAGCATTTGTTTCGGCTGGATATTATAGCTTGGCGTATAAAAGATATTTGCCCTAGGATGACATCTATTTACCGCTGTTATTTTTACATTTACTCTATATTATGGCCCTAATACATTGTCAAATATTTTTCATAGCTGTTTACAATAATTGAGCAAGCACTTTTGCATGATTTTAATTTGAAAGACACACTTTTAATTTGACACTCGGGGTCCAGCATTGTAGATTTTTAGACTCTTGACAATATTATAAATTTAATTGAAGGATAAGTTATATTAAATCACTTCTTAGTTTAGGTACTGAAATATGGTATATATTGATATGAAATCGTCCACTCTAACTGTCACGATCTTATATAGCTTTCAAAGTTGTTTTATTATCGGATGCACCACGTTGAACATTCAATTCTGCTACCATACAACATGGAGAGTATCTAATAGCTGCGGAAGCTTTTCATATATTTCCCATTTTCTCGCGGGCTCAGTATATTATAAACTTTAAACATATTCTTCAGAGCAAAAAAGTGTACTGAAAATTTCTACCATCAAGTCGTTTAGAAGTATCTGTAGATATATAACGTTCTATGCTTCTCAATCGCATTTTTTCAATTTTTTTCTGCCAAAAAAAATCAGCTCTTTCTTGATTATCAGAACGAATTTTCGAAACATAGCAAAATAAAATATATAAGATAATTACTAATTTAATAATAGTAAAAAAAATAACCCTTTGATTTCAGCTTAAGATCAATTGTTTTCCTATTGACCGGGAGGTATTCTTGTGCGATTTATTTCAAAGGTTTGTATTCAAATCTCTGAGATTGAATTAAAAAATAACCTTAAACTATGGATTCGTTAACCAAATGAGATGTGTAGTTATTTAGGAGAATTTATAGGTGTCATGAATACCTTTACATTTATACATTTGAAATATTATAAATGGACATTCTTTCGTAGATTATTAATTCATTTTTTCAAATTTTTATGCTATGCCTGATTTGATAAATGATATGGATCTGGACAGTCAAAATATATCGACACCAAAAATCGATTATATGAATCTTTGCAATGTAAAAATTATCTTCACAGTTTTTTTTCAAGATAATTAGGTCAGCCCATAGCTCAATCTATTGGATATCCATTCTTGAATAGATGTAAATCGTACAATTGTCGGCTTTTAACTTGCAACCTCTTTAACTCACACGCTAAACTCTTGGCCACTGGAGCTTTAAAATTTCCGAGAAGGCTACTAAATTTGATACAGCTTTGATATTGTTTTTATTTTTATACAAAAATCATATTGGTTGGGAGCTGTATAGGAATTTGAATAAAGGGCTGGGGATATGGTTTTAATTTTAATAATTTCTTTATGAAGACTTATGTATATTTGATATTAATGTCTCAAAATAATATTAAACAGTCCGAACATCTTTCTTATAGTATTTTGGGAATCACTTAGGTACAAGAGTGGGCTCGCTTTATACAAATTTATGGCTTTTTATGTAATTTTGCCAGGGTGCATACAAATTGACCTCATTTGTAAGTCTCTCGTTTTCTTGTACTCCGCACAAGCTCTTTACCTGTAAAAAAATATTTATTTTCAGATTTTTCTCGCAG
Source organism: Rhyacophila evoluta (assembly GCA_022683975.1). Taxonomy (NCBI): domain Eukaryota; kingdom Metazoa; phylum Arthropoda; class Insecta; order Trichoptera; family Rhyacophilidae; genus Rhyacophila; species Rhyacophila evoluta. Next base: position 2,004 of record JAGVSQ010004145.1, read on the forward strand.
AGAACTCTGGTAAAATATTTTATAGTGTCGTTTTGGCATGCATTAAAAACTTTTAAAAACTAAAAGCAAGCTAGACTTTTAAATGATTTATACAAGTGAATTTATAAATAAAATATGTATGTATAGTGTCATTATTGGTACAAGCTGTTTGTTATACAACTAAAACGTTATTTTATAACATAAAATGTAAATAAAAGCCTTGCTATATTAATAAGTAATATTACATAAATAAAAATGTATATGTAAGAGTAAATTATAAATAGCGATTCTATACTTTTTTTACTGAAAAATACTGATAATACTTAAAAGTACTATTTAGTAATATATTTAAAATAATAACATTTATGGAAACAAAACATTTGTAGCTTTAGTTTTCGAAAGCTTTTCGTTATATTTATATGAAAAAAAAAACTATGGAACTGAAAAGATTGATAAACTATATCATTATTATTAAATGTTTTAGTATACTTATCTATAAAATCTATATTGATTATTGAAATTTTGATTAATGCAACAACAACTTAACTCGAGATTTTCCATTTTGTAAGTATTTACTTAATACGCATGTGGTTGATTCTTTATAATTATATTTTTTCTATGTTATTTTTGTCTCACAAATCAATATATTTTAAAAATGATATGCAATAATAATATCTCGAATTTAATCGTATCCCATTTTATGATAAATAACAATTTTGGGTTCAATAAGTTAGATAATATATTTTCATTTTAAATGTTGTAAATATTTAAAAAAGTTTATACCATCCCCGATTCGCAAGTGAATGTAAATATCCGAATTATAAAGAAATATCTAAAAAGATTATTTTTTATAAAAATTGCTTGTCAGATAATTTCTCAACGCAATGAGGACTCAGTCCTGCATTTTCAGAATTTTGACAGTCCGGAAGATACGGAAATCGAGCCCGCATTCCCGGATGCGAAGAGTGCGTGATAACCTTTACGATACCTGGGCATTCAAGGCATTCACCATATAGAATATATAATAAAAATTGAATTTTTTTTTTAGGAAGTAAACTTTTAATAAAACAATAAACTATTTAAAGTATGATACAATAAATACTATGAACAGAGTAAAAGAAACCAAAGAAGGCTTTTGTTTAGCGGTCACTAAAAGTTACCACTTAATTCAAGGGGTGTACTTATTTGATAAATAAATTACAGAGAAGTTGTTATTTAGTTACAGTTGAACAAACAACGTATTTTTTTTTCATATAAAACGATTTTATTAATATGTGGTCGATGGGAAAACTGTCCGATTTTTTTCTGGTGCTTAAAATTTAAAAAACATGAAATACGTATATTTTAATGCCCAATGTGTAGATCAATAAGCAAAAACGAAATCTTATTTCTATGATTGACAAAATAATATAAATAAATTAATCTTCACGGCGTTGATAGATAAATACACTGTGGAGATTAATATGATATTTTTTTGTAGCGGACATGATAAAAAATATAATATAAATTTAAATTACAATAAATTTCAAAAATGTACTGTTGAAGTTTTTGACTTTTTGTTCGTTACTCAATTACCTTCTTCAGATCATATAATGTTGTATGGATGTAATAACTAGACTTAGAACCGATGGTAGTATTGGTTGTCCAAAAAAAATTACTTTTAATTATTCCGAAATGTATAATATCTTTTCCTTTAATTTGTAAATTCAGATTACCGGATCATTGTTTTGAATACAAATCACACCCGTTTATTAAATTGCTATCAACATTAATTGTTTTTTGGATTTTTTGATATAGAAATCATTGCTGATTTTAAATTCGATTGAACGATGTCACTTTATTGATTCCCGGTATAATGTATTACAATTTTTAACAAACTTTCAACGTTTTTGGAAAGAAATAAAAAAAATTACGAAAACATAATCAAAAAACCATCACAACACAGGTTGCTTAATTCAGGAAACTTACATACTTAAAATAATGACACGCAGTTGTTGTCAATTATCTTTTTAAATCGACCAAAATTACATGCAAATTTATGAATAATTGAATTCATAATCTGTAAAATTGATTTTGATATAAACTAAAAGATATTTTCTAAATATTTTTAGACTTAACATTTTCAGATTGAAAATTGATAATTTGGATACGAAATAAATCGATAAAAGACTTCATAATATACTAAATGACATTTTGAGTTATAAGAAAATGAAAATATAGATATTTAAACAATGTTGATAAAAAAGTTTTTGTTCAAATATAACAAAAAATACACAATTGTAACAAAACAATAGTTTCAACGTTTATGAATAACATTCTCCGAAAGAGTGACTTATAATATAACCTACGGTATTATTTGATTTGAAAATGGATATGTTAATATTATGTAAATTGATTCTTCAAAGGTTAGACTTTTCACTAATTTTTGAATAAATATTACTTATAAATTATTTAGTAAAGTAACAAGCTTCGAACTCTCATTACATTTTATTAAAAAACTACAACCTAAGTATAACGATATGCTTGAATTTAGTAAAGTTTTTTCAACTGAAAAAAGACACGTTTGGGCATTGTATAACCCATGGGCTACCGAATACCAACATCCGGTGTATATAGTACATATATACCGTCCTAAACAAAAAATGGCCTACCCCAAAATAAGCCCTAGTATTTTTTATCTAAATTTAGTATAATGTAAGACCGGATCAGTTGTTCGTATAAACACGATCTGCACATTTTTTTATACCATATTCTTTCGCAAAGTGCAGAATATGGATCTACACAGTATGGAGAAACCCACTCTGAAAGTTCGCTCCTAACATGGAGCATATGGATATCCACAGTGTGAAGATATCCACTCCGAAAGAGGAATATATGGATATCCGCAATGTGAAGACGTATTGACAGATTATTTTTCACAAGAATCGTTTGTCAGACATTCGCTCAATCCGATGGGCATCCAGTCCTGTATTTTTAGATTTTTAAGATCCGACAGATATGGAATCTAAGCCGCATTCTTCGGACTGCGAGGCGCATACGCTTCCAACTATGCTAACCGTCGAAACTACATATAAACATAAATGCGGTATATACATAAAACAAATATATTTTCCCATGAAAATTGAGTGTTTTTTTGAAAACTCACCTTGGTAGGTTTTATTTAAGGTGTTAATAATACTTAAAATATCACACAAACTTAATTTATAGTTAATATACATAGAAGGCATAATAAAATCAAACGTTATTTAAAAACCGTAACAAGTCCTTTGAAGTATACAATTTTATTTCGCATTTTTATTCGTATTGTATCGTTTTTTTTCTAATATCTATTCAATGTTATTCTTTTTAGAACCGACATATACCTAAGCCTGATAACATAAACAAAATAAAAACAAATTGCATTCGACATTTATTAATTTTTTAATCATTCTTCATCCCTTATTCCCTAGCGAAGGCTTCGCCCTCAAATCGGAAAAGGAAGAGGCCGCAAGCATAAATCACCGCAACTTCCGGCCAGTCTCAATTTCCGTATCCATATAACTACCCTAACCCTGGTGTATGGTGTTGCTTGATACTCACCCTTAAACCTGTGGTGTACCATAAAACCAAATCCGTGTATGGAAAGTATTTATTTTTATACAATATAACGGTGAGTTGGATACGCTTTTATATAAGAAGGAAATATAATTATTAATAAAACTTATCACAAAATATTTTGTTTTGTATTATTTATCAAATTAATTATATTGTAGTAAAGTAATAAATATAAATAATAAATAATAAAAGCCGTAGTTAGTTAGTTTGCATTAGCTTCAATTGTTATCAATACATTTTTAAAAAATCAGCTATACTTGACTAATGTATGAAATTTTCTGACTATTATATGTACAAAGTTATGCAGAAACCATCCAAGCCACAAACTACAAACTGAGATAAACGCGTTTGAAAATTGAAGACGAAAAAATATCCGACTAGGTAATTACTAAACGAAATTAAATAGATCATTTTTAAGTGGTAAAAATCATCCAACCCAGTTGAACGTTTTCTCCAAAAAGCAATTTTTGTCTTTTATTCTAAGGTTAAACACATTCAATCCACATGGATTGATTTTGCAAATTATTTCGTGTAGTATTTTTTTCCATATGAAAAAAGCTGATAGTGCTCAAACCAACGTGTTGTTTTGGAAAAAAACTTGTAGTTTTGGGTTAGACATTTTTTTTCCAATTTTTTATTTGTGATGCTTATTTTCGTCATGTCTTGAGAAAACTATAGACGCAAGCGATCACAAATATGTAAAACATCTAAATAGTATCACTTGTGAGTTGGACGGTTTCTGCATGGCAGCGTCCATATTAAAGCAATTCTTATGAAAAACTTAAATTTATATTTTTTTTCTACATATTATTTTAACTCTTTATCGTTATTTACTACTTTATGATAGGTTTCTTATAAATCAATTCAACACTCAAATAAAAATTGTAAAATCTATATCAACGTACATTTATTTTGTGATAAATTTATTTTTATCTTAGGCCGCTTTTTTTTTGTAAGTTAATATAATTGAGTGAACGAAAAAAGAAAAAACTTGCATAACATCCTAATGTAATAAGAATGTGTTTATTATTTAACACCCTATAGCTATAAAATAAATATACTCTGGGCTAATGTTTACCGAACCTTTTCTCTTAGTTTTGATGAGAAATACATTTTCCAAAAATTGTTAGACGCTTTATGTTCGCACTCCGTATAAATTATTTGTCTTATTATAAAATGATAACATATTTTCCAGTATTTTTTAATAGCCATCTGGTAAAAACTTATTAGCAAATATGTCCACAAGAGGTAAATAGGTCTCGGTGTAACGTTTAAGTAAACATAGCTAAATGATATAATAGATAATAAAAATACATATTTCTTATCACAATCATAGTGAAAAAAGTATATGTATACAGTATACTACTGTAAATATCTAAATTCGTTTTTTAATTCTTCTGAATCCCATTTATATGCCAGCCGAATAATTATATTTAATTTTAATTCACATATTAATTAGCACTACCAATATAGACGTGATATAATTCAAAGGAGATGTTAATACACATATTTTACATCATTGTAAGTTAAAATATTACTTGATAAATACAGCCTTAATTTATGACATTTACATAATATGAGGAAGGTATTTCCAAAGTGTACTTTTTCACTGTGCCTAAATTTATTTATCAAAGAAAATATTTTTAACTCATATTTTTTTGTATAAAATAATCACGTGTTTTTAAATGTATATTTGGTTTTCAATATTTTTGAAATTAATGTTTTCTCTTGGTTTGCATGTTAAATGGTTTTTTTTATTAAAACAAAATGTTCAAAATCTTTTCCGATATATTTTGGCATGATGTAATAAGTTTACTTCGAAAAAAATTCTTGTGTTTATTTTTTAGAGAAAGTAAATATTTTTTTTGTCCAACATGGACTGTATGGATCTACACAGTGTGACGATTTCCACTTCAAAAGATGAGTATATGAATCTTTGCAATGTGAAGACATCTTGACATATTATTTTTCACGAGAACTGTTTGTCAGACAATTACTCAACCCAATGGGCATCCGGTCCTGCATCTTTGGTGGATAGATGGGGAATTGAACCCGCATCCCCTGGATTGCTAGGCACGCATGCTACTAACTACGCTACTGGGTAGACTAAATATTTTCTGAATTTAATAAAAAAAAACTCCTTATTGATTTATTAAATGACTATAAATCTCAAAAAATAATTGATCACCTGAATATAAATTCGACGACGAATATACTGTAAAATATAATTAAATATATATATATTATACTTCAAGGCTAAACCTTTTAGGTGAGTATCCCTTTTCAAGGTTAGCACTACTACTCATACTAAAAGGGTTGGTTGATTCAGGAGGATTTTGAGATTTCATTTCGAGAGTATATGGAAATTTTATTCCTTGACAGTTGCCTTGCAAAAAGTGAAGTTATGTTATATTCCTCCCTATACGTATAGCAAAAAATAGAATTCGATTCACTACCACGGAATGGGAAGGGGAACATTATTTCTTCAAGGGTTTGTTATAAAATGAGACAAACTTCATATAAAAAAAGAATTTAAAAAATCCCTATACAAAATAAAAAGCTTTAAATTCAATAATAAAAATATAAAATTCATTCTATTATATTTCAAGTACCGTCTTTAAATATTTATACTTGTAAGATTATTTTTTTTTGCATTTTCAGCGCATAATAATATAAAATATCATACTTAAAGATGTCTCCACGGTTAGCATAGTTGGTAGCGTGCGCGCCTAGCGATCGGGAAATGCGAGTTCGAATCCTCATCTGTTAAGGTAAATCGTCAAACTGTCAGCTTTTAAATTACAACCTCTAGCTCCGAAACGCACACGTTTAATTCTCGGGCACTGGGGTTTTATCATTTACAAGAAATACTACATTTGATACCGCTTTGATTTAATGAAATCAATATTTTGGTTGGAAGTTGTATAGTAATGTGAATATGGAGCACGATTTGGTTTTATTTTTAATAGTAGAATATTTAGTAATAAAATGTCTCTCCGGTGGCGTAGAGGTTAGGTTGCGCACCCGGCAATCCGGGAAATGCGAGCTTGAATCCCCATCTGTCGGATTTAAGGAATCCATAATGCAGGACTGCCCACTAGGTTGAACAATTGCCTGACAAACAATTCTTGTGAAAAATAATCTGTCAAGACGTATTTACATTGCGGAGGTCCATATATTCCACTCTCGAAGTGGATATCTTCACACTGTATGCTATCACCATATCCTCCAATCTGGGAGCAAATATTGCAAAAAAAAAGATTTTAGCCACTTTATTATTACGAGATTTTTTGATTTTAATTTAAAATGCAGTACAAAAAACAAAGCACGCAAAATTAATGTTTAACAAAAATCAATTCACTTTTAGATTGTATTTTGTAAAAAAAATGTTTTTCTTGAAAACAGATTTTTGTTGTTTTGCAAGATTTTCTAAGGAAATTCTTTGTTATTTTGTATAACCAAAAAATAATAAATTATAATAAAGTTATAAAGGATAAATATTCAATTAATTTACAGACGAAAAAATATTTTAAAGTAAAAAATACCTGACAAAGGGTGAAAAAATGTTTTTCATTATATTTATAAGTAACAGTTAAAGTTCACCAACCAGGATTCGTTTTAGTGACACCAGGTCCCAAGGCATTAAAATTCTGATAAATTCTTTGTAAAATACTGACAAATAACAAATATAACTGTATTTAAAATTTTATAAACATGTTGATAGTCAGGATTAGAATTTATTTATCTTTTTAAGAATTACTTGATTAAATTTCCTATAAAGCATTTCACGAATAAATAAAATTGAAATTAAAAAAATATTTCAGATTGATTCAACGTTGATTAAAATTTTAAGTTTAATTTAGGCATATTGAAATTAAGTTTGTCAAAAAAAATACACGACAATATATTTATTTGCCAGAAAATTATCAAATAATAAATTTATGTGATTGAAAAGTTACACTAGGTATAAAGAAAATCTTTTTGTATACATTGTATTCATACCATATTCTCTCCAAAAGTGGAGCGTATAGAAAGTGATGTAAAAATATTTACTTGTATGGTGAAGTAAGTGGATATCCATATAGTGAAAATATGTCTTGACAGATTATTTTGCAGGATAATTGTTCGTCAGACAATTGTTCAACCCAGTCCTATATTTTGGTCTGTTTTATTTAAATTCGATAGACGTAGGAATCGCACTTGTATTCTTCGAATTAATGGGGACGTACGCCATTCTCTATACTATCGAGGCGTATATACTCGTCTACATTTAAATTTAATAACTATAATACAAAATACATTTTCAAAAACAATAAAACCATACATTTTTTAATATAAATACGTAAAACAAAAATGTTTTAAAACGCTTCTCATAATAGTTAAATAATAATTAAATAAAAACTAAGAAATATCTTCTCAAATAAAATCGTCGCACTCAAAAGAAGTTAAACCATTATCAAGTGGGTTTGTTTAAAAATTAATTTGTTTTATAATGTTTTGTATTATGCTGAAATTTATCTTGGAATCAATCACCAACATGCTTTTTCTGTATTTAGGCTGGAAATTTAAAATTAACCAATTACCGAAATTCAAGAGGAAACATACTTTCCGTATCGTAGAGACCGAACCGTTTTGACGATTGGTCAGTGTTACCTTGAGTTCGACGAAGTGCCTTGAAGAGTTTCCGTAGGTTTTAATTTTTCAATATTTCCAAGATAAAATAAAAATATATTTTTTATTGAATGAGTAATATATTTACGAAAGTCAAATACCAACAGTATATTTTTTATATTTTAATAACTATATTGCATATTGTTTAATGTTTAATGTTCATTTTTGTTTTTTAATGTTTTTGAAATTTATTCTTACTGGTTATTCTTTAAAACACTTTTCACTTAAATTTAAAAATTTGGAATAATTTTATTTTGGAAATATACTCCTCGAGCATTCATTTTATAATTAAGAAAGCGACTTTTGAGCATATCAAAAGATATAAAATAGTAAATATTTTGTGAGTACTTAATAATTTAATACCGTTTCTATTGACAAAGAAAAACAAATAAAAAATCAGTAAGTACTGTATTGTTTAATAGCAACATAGCTTGAAATTTTTTATTCGAAACAGTTTATTATATGTCCTATAAAAGCATATTACACGTGATTCTTTTCGTGTTGTTTGAACATTTCGCCGTATATGAAATTGCAACCGTTAAAATGAAATAACTCCAATGGAATGACTGTGAATTATTGTTTAATGTTAGTTTCTTTTGTTTTCAACGAACAACAGTTATTACTGTAATAGTCATTTTAGATATAGCCTATGAAGTTATATGCACGAAAACGTATCAAAGTTGTCATTATATTTAACTTAATACTTAAATAAACGCAGACGTAGAAAAATTTCTGAGACAAATGTACAGTTTTATTTAATAACATGCTTAATAGTTTTATTATTATTTTATAAACTATTTCTGAAATTTATGCAAACTTCACTTTGTTTTAAAACGAATCTTCACTTCGAAATCTCTGAAATCACATCGTGTTCATTTCATATAATACGAGGTTTTATTTTGAGGCATTCATTTTTTTTATTCCTCTATGTCTTCATTTTTGTAAGATATCGAATTGTTATCAAGTGCTTCAAGTTCTCAATAGTAATTTATTTCATTAAAATGTTCCGTCCCATAAATCTGTACATAGCAATCATAAGATGTATTTCATCGTGGATAAGCGTGATGATATGTAAACGTTTTAGAATCATAAAAAAACTCTCTACATCCTTCATCTCAAATCTACAATTCAACCACATTATAATATTATCACTAGCTTCATTTATCTAACAAAACCTTAACATGCTACGTACTATCACGCATTACTTAATATGCCTCCCATCCACCCGCTCCGTCCTTACACCTGGCCTTAATCAGAGGTATAACCGAGCTCTGATATGAAACAGCTACTTTATTAACGGGCATGTCCCTGGAGTAAAAATAAATTATCCAAGACTAAGATTAGTATTCACTTAAGGGAGCAGACATCAAAATAAATATAATGAAAATAAAAGATGGAAGCAAAAAATGGAGACTCATTTAGTTAAGCAATTTATGTATACAATCATTGTATGGCGCCACAAACTTTTAAAAAACAATGAACGAAAATTGTACTAGATATAACATTTTTCTGATTGTTGTATATCAACATGACTAAAAAGTGCTGAATTATCACCTTAGTTAACTGATCTGTCGGAATTCTAAGATTTTTGAGACAAACTTAAAGGTTTTGACTAAAAATTCCCAAATGTACGAAAGAATATTAAATTATAATTATGTCATACGACATTTTGATAGGGTGTAATTTACATGTGCAGCTTGTTAAAGGCAGAAGATTCATGGTGGTATACTACATAATAATTCATACAATTGTTTAGTGTGACTTAATATGTGTTAGGTAGTGTGATGTGTTCCATTGGAAATTTTTCTTGCTACTCTCTCATTTCAACGAACCACTCTCGCTCGAATTGTACGAATGTGCTCTCTGTGTTATATGAAACTATCGACACTCTCGATGTTCTAACAAGCGATGGTCGAGTGCAATTACACGATAGAAATACGAAAACAACATACGAAATTTCTATACGCTACAATTCGTAGCTCTGAATTTTAAATTTATTTTAACTCAAATTATTACATTTTAAACGTAGAATGTATCGACATAAGCAGTGGCGTAAACGTTTTGTAAAACCAAAATTTTGGATCTTTTCCATTTTGACATAATGGAATAAGTTCATTTTGGAAAAAACACTTTGCATACTATGATATAACATTAAATTGTCACTATTTTTATAATCATATAATTAAATATTATATAATACTTGACAAACTTTATATTTTATATCAGTTTACCGGGCTTTGTATGTAAAAGTTCTACTTAAAAGATTATTGATAAAAGAATCGGCCGAATACTGAATTAATTGCGTATATTTTCAAAGTTTTTATCCGGCAAAAATATGTTTTACAAATTTTCGATATATTTTTTTCCGCACGAACTGTTTCAAGCGATTTTTTTATTGTAAAACAAAGAACGTTAATCTGACATACTTTACACATGTTTCGATGTCTTTCGTGGAGATCGAATCGAGAAACAATACAAAAAGAAAAAGTGAAAACGAAAGCACAAGGGAAACGGGATTTCCCGGGCAAACTTTTCCGAGTCGATTCTTTCGCATGCCTTTTATACGTTTTCATAGATATATTTTACAGAGTGACTGAAAACGGAAAATTATCTCTGGAACTTTTATAATAACTCAACTACTCGCAAATTCTTTTGCATTTAAATTCACAAAACATACAGTTTTATAAACCAATTACATATATAATCGCGTCGAGGACTAAACTATGTGTACACTTCATGTGAATATTTAATATTTTATATAAATAAAAACTCTTGCTGTCATTAAAGATGCCATTAAGCTACATAACGTAATATTTATGATATAAGATTGAATTAATTAAATACTAATTAACTTCATAGAATTATTTTTAATTTACATTACTTAAATAATAATTATATTCTTTTTAAAAATGGAAAAGTGGCCCAAAATATATATATTTTATTCAAAATAAATATAAGTGCCTGAAAATAGAAATGAGAAAGATTCTATATGAAATTATATATTGGACTTTTTTTAGAATGTTCACTTCAATCGTGGAGCATATAGATCTATACAATATGAAAACATACATTTTCATAGATGTAGACTGGTAAGACTTTACTTACTGTCAAATCAGTCACTTAATCGTGAATTTATAGAGGTTTAATATGGTTTAATAAATCCAAAAAGACAACACCAAATAATATTTATAAAATAGAGACTATACATAATTAGTATGATGTATTTGTATTTAAACTTCTTAAATATAATAGTTAATGTGAAATGAATATTTTTTTATTTATCCACTGATTAATGAGTGACCTACCACAATTCTAATCATCGGCCAAAATTGACAGTCTTCAAGCTGCCGACAGACTGTAGGTATATACATACTGTCAGTTATCATGAGTTATCTTATCTAAAACACGCGGATTTTTATTTATTTATTGGAAGTCAAAATTCAATGTGTCAATAAATGAATCCTTTGATTAATAATTATTAATCAAATATGACACAGATATTATTTTGTATTATGTACATACAATTTACAATCATAACTATAAACTGCACATATACCATACATAAATTTAAAAACAATAACTTTTCAATCAGATTTTTATAATATTTAAAATAGTGGCGTGAAGTATTGAATATATGTGACGCAAGCCTCCATTTCACAGCACGGACACGCGATTCTCGAATATTGCCATATTTTAAGTGTGGCCTATAAGACATAGTAATATCGTATAAAATACTTGATATAATAAAAAAAGAGTATTCTATTGTAAAATTTAACAAAATGGGGGACATGTAAGTTCTGGTTTATCCTATCCATAAAGAGCTTTTCTTCGTGAATCCATAATCTTTGATGTTTCCCTTTTATTATTTTTCTGCCGCTTTCTAGAAACAAGGTTCTGTTCTCTTGTTTATTTTTAATCATATGCTTTTAGGGAGGTTGTCTAAATCCTATTATTACACTCCTGAAAAGATCAATAATCATAATATACTTACATTATTTGTTATACATTTATTTTTATTTGACATAATACATTATTAAGTATAAAGTTTTTTGAAATAAGGTTTTCAAACTATATTTTCTTTACTTAAAATGCAATTTTAATTAAATATATTTTATTCTGCTTTTAGCTCAACTTTTGTTTAGTAAAATCATTATAATTATAATAACAGGTGTCTAAAAACAGTTCATCAATTCTAGATCAATATCAATAAATCTAAAATATTCAAAATATAAGTAACGATTACACACTTGAGTTCATTATCAGTGACTCACTCGATATGATAGTACTAAATTAAGATTTTTTGTTGTTTTTTAATCCATATGAAGCTGTGGTATTTATAACTATGGTATCAGGTGTATTAGCATACGAACTTACTACTTGGTAACAAGGGCGATTTATTATGATTTTATTAAAAAATTTAACGTTATCCAAATCGTAAGAAATAAAAATATGTTAATTAATTCAATGTAACAAAAGACTAGACTACGTTTATCAAATTTAATTTATTAGTTCGGAAAGAACATAAATGAAGGATCGTACATAAGACTTAAAATAATTGGCATAAAAACTGAATCCAGAGTACGAAAGATTTTTTTCTTTAAAATGTTCGCATAAAATAATAATAAATCAGTCTGGGTATTTTTGGCTTTTTGTTTTCAGATGTAGTTGAATGTTAAAGTACTACCAACTCCAGAAGTTGTGATACATTTTGTTTAAGGTTTAAAATTTATACACATGAACTGCACGTAAACTGCCCCTTTTCGAGGGTACATAATAAACTTTTAACCCAAAACTTTAAGCACTTCGATGCTATCTTATTGATTCTGCAAGAAAACTTTCTCTCCGATGTTGGAACTTTTAAAAAGCTTCGAGTAGGGATAAAGTTAATCACAGATTGCTCTTGGAATATGGATGCAGTATTAACATTTTTTTCAATACAAATAATCATTCTGTCTAATTAAATTTTGCGTGCAAAACAATATTCTCTAACTAATATATTATCATTTTAATATGTGTATTTCAAATTTAAATATCCGAATTTAACTGATACAGATATTATATGGAACACTATCAATGAAATATGATTATCGAAATCAACAAAAAACATGATTATTTGAGTAATTTCTGGACAAATTTTGCACGGCATATTACAGATGATAGAAACGTACCGTTATTACTTTATATAAATATTGCTAAAATTTATTATTAAAGTTATACTAGCTGAAACAAAGTCATTATTTTGGAATTATTAAACTTTAAAACAAATCGTTATTTGTGGTATGCTTTTAATCATACATAGTGTGTGTAACACAACGAAAAAAAAGTAAAATGGGAAAGAAAAAAGATAGAGTCTACCAAAAAAATTAGATAGATTCTATTCTGAAAAAGCAACAATCTAAACTCATTTTTACAGGTGGAAGATATTAATAACCGAGGCAACTTTGTTAAGCATAACCATTGTTTTTCGGATTGGCATGACTATTGGCAGTTTAGTTTTGCATTTAGGAATAACAAAGAGCTAATTTTCTTGATTTCTCGGGTGGTTATCAGCGGTGCATTTACCAATATTAGATAGAGTGGCGGAATTATCAATTAAGCCACGCATAAGTAAAAAATGCGTCGCCAAATACATTTTCATTCTTAGTATTAGCGAAGAGATCCTTAATGAAATCAGTTGGATAAAGTTATGTAAATGAAATTTGAAAAAAAACTATTGAAAAATTAAATTTCTTCTGAACACTCTCCCCCATAAGGTCGTATTGCAACTGATTCGGGGCCTTAACAACAAACCTACTCTTTAATTTAAAAATAATACAGATTTTGAATGGTATATTTCAAATGTTTTAATTAAAAAATGATAAATAAAATAAAATGATAAATAATGTAAAACACACTCTTCTTTAAATATTTCTTTACCAATAGATTATAAATAAAAGAATCATATCTCATCATGAATAATGTGAAAAAATACTTAATGACTAACAATAACAAATTTATTAATATGCTTTATTTATAATCTACCAAATTCAAATTAGTTGATATCATCGTTATTATTACGAAAGAAAGAGGTTTAATTCATTGTATGCTGCGTAACTCTATAAATTAATACCTATTTTATCTATCTACAATATTTTATCGACTATTTATTAAGTAAATCTTATTTAGTCTATTGAACTCACGAATATTAACATTGAAAATGTATGTTTATTTATTCGTAACAGGGTTAGAAACAAATATTATAAATAGTATTATTTATTTTAGTTGATGGATATAGTTTAAGTGACCTAAGAATGCTGTCATTGGGGAAAATTTTCATTATTATGATACGAAAATTAAAACGATATTTATTGAAATCTAGACTATTAATGTTTCATTCACTAAAAGGATATGTTAGTTAGCATAAAATTAAATATTGATTAAGGATAAGAATAATGTTTAATAATGCCTGGACTTTGTAATAACGGATGTTAGAGAAGACCGGTAGCCACAAATGAATTATAAAATCAAGATGAAGTTCGTGACAACAAATGCTATAGTTCAAGCAGTTAAATTATTTCGATCCTCTACAATATAGTAAAATTTAGCCAAATAAAGCTTATAATACTCTAGCATTATTCCTGGGTAAACTTTTAATTTTGTCTCCATTCAGTATCCCGGCAGATAAGTAGAAACTTTCAGAAAGCTGCCACAATAATAATAATAGTAGTCGTCAATTCGTATCCCTTGAAATTATCCCGAGGATTTGGAAAGCAAAACTTTTGATGTGCCAGCATTGGATTTACATAAATTATCAACTGAAGCTTAGAAAGCTCAACGTTGACATTACAGTATGACGATTTTTCAATGAAAAGCTTTGCATATTTTTAACAAAATTCGAAGAAGATTTTTTTATGTTTCCTTCAACATAAAGTTTTTCTTAGGCGTGTTTTAAAAGTTCAATACGTTTATTAAGTTAATTTTTCCATGCATATTTGTAATGATTTTAGGTATTCGTTCAGCTATTAAATTGTAAGCATTTATGTGTATGATAATAAAAGAAACAACTACAATTTCATAAGCAAGCTAAACTTTAAATTCATTTTTCTTTATATTGATTGTTATAGCTGACTAAATTTTAAATATTTCTTCTTAATTTGTATTTATGTGAGTCCTAAAATTTACTTTATTTAATGTTTATTACTTATTGTTAGCAATTTTTTTTTTATTAAGCAGATTTTAGATTACCTAAAAGTATTGATTTAAATTACATTACTTGAAATATCTGTAGATTTATGAAGGGCTTATAAATTATAGTATATAAACACCACTACAATAAATTTGGTATCTTTTATAATTATATTATTATTCACCTTTTACATAATAGAATATACGTATAAATTTTGTATTTTAAGCATCTTTTTCCTTAAAAATAATCACGATATAAAATAAATTTGTTTAGTTTGTATTTATTACCACTATTTGGTAGTTGAATATTGTTTGTTTAGATTGAAAATTTTACAAGAAAAGCTGTGGTGCTCTACATAAACATCACCGAATTTTTCCACCACAACCTATTTGAAGTATCAGTAATTTTCCTATTAATATATTTTTATCACGTTTTATCGGCATATAATGTATCGTGGAATAGTGCTTACATGAAACATAGTGAAAAGGTCGAAACAGGCAGCTAAGTTTGTCAGTAGGCGTGCTTTGATAACAATCTTTATTGAGCTTTCACTAACTTAGTAAACACATTATCAAACTTAATGAGGCTTTATTACCGTTTAAATAATCTATCCTTCATTACGGCGGTAATAATGGAGCATTGTTTTTTCATACATTATATGGCTTAGATAAGGTCTTTCACAATTGCTTAATAACAGAATAAAATTGTAGAATTTTAAACGAGGTAAGTAAAATATAAGATTTAAAATTAATAGTTGGCTGCTAGATTTTTTTTTCTTTAATCAATTTTTAGTTCAAGCCGCATGGAAGAAAATAATTGCTTCAATAAAATAAAAAAATACTACATTTTTTAAATTAAATTACATTTTTTAAAAAAATATACAATCTTATAAATATAACAACATAGTATTTAATTTAAACGATTACTAATTTAATATGAAATCATTTATTTACTCTTTAAAAAAGACAAGGGAGAATACAAAATTATGTAAACCTTATTTTTTAGTATATGAGTAGATTTATTTTTTATAAATATGTAATAAATCCTTTCTCTCATTTGAACTACTTACATCACCTAAATATAGTTTAATTAGTATGAGTATTTTCATAAAAATCAGTATTAATGTTTTTGTTAAGCACCTATCTGACAATGTCAATAACCATAATGCGATGCACAAAAAGGTTAAAAACATAATAATAAAATGTGACTTAATCTTTTTTTAACACTTATTATATGGTTTCCATACATATCATATTATTCCATATATATTTAATAAATCTAACAGTTTGAAAGGACTACTATCATTCTTTTTGTATTTGAGATATTTGAATTTACAACTTATAAATACTAAAATCGTACGTGAAAAAAATAAAAACTATTTGACATTTCAAATATTCAAATAACACATTTTTGTAGTAAAAATCTTCACATTTCGTGCTTTCACATTCGGAGAAAATCTTACTAAGAAAAGATGAAAATACAGCTCTAATTCGATTTAAAATAAAAAACCTATATAGCTATTTGTAATATACTAGAACAATTCGAGTCTACATTTATCATAACAGATGTTCAAAAAATGCTTGATGAAAAATCAACAAATATGAATATATTTACGAAAATCAAATATAACAAACAAATGGGCTTATCATAAGAATGTAAATAAAAAATATTCAAAATATTTAGGTCATTTACAATAACGGCCATATGAAAATCTCCTGATAATTTTATTTCCACTTTTCACACACTGAAAAGTTGAATTATGCCAATTGAAAAAATGGAAATAGTCTGTTGAATAATATTCATTAAAAAACCGTCTTATAATAGTTTTTCTGTCGACATTTGCGAATAACTGACCCAGTTCATTCAGTTAGGAATAACGAATATGACAATTTGTCAAATGACGTGACAAATTTTCCGTCAACGGATGCCAGTGCCACTAGCGGAAAATCACAACGGGAAAAATTAACCGCTCTTTTGGTGCATCATCGTAATACGTAAATTGACTGTTTTTTTTCTTTGTCGCATATCAACAACAGAATGCCGCGTTTTCACGTGTAATTTAGCTCAGTTTTGTCAAACAAATAAAAATAAAAATGAACGAGATAGTGTGAAAATAAATATGAAGGAAAATTAGTTTTGATTGCTTTTTTTCGTCGTTACATAAAAGTGAAATTGTAAATAATACAATATTTGTATTTAAATTTTGAACTAAAAAATATATGATATTTTTTACCATTTCCGCTCTAAGAACTCAAATTAATTACGATAAATAATTCATATTGTAAATTTTTTCTAAGCATATTTGCCCCAAACCATATAGATTTACATAGTGTTAAGACTTTGCTTTGTAAGAGAAGTATCTATGTAAATCTCCGCGATGTGAAGACATATTTTTCACAAGAATTAGCAGTCAGACATTGGCTTAGTCCGATAGGCTTCTAGTCGTACATTTTTAATTTTTTTAAGTCAAGTTGACTTGGGAATCAATTCCGCGCTAATTAATCTCTAGGCCAGTGCTTCATGGAGATAACCAAGCTGACTCCAGACCACCTCAGTAGCCAATTTATTACAGGCCACGGTGGTTTCGCCGCTAAGCTGTCTCAGTT
>JAGVSQ010004146.1:0-20017 GCA_022683975.1 Rhyacophila evoluta
TGTAATTTATAATAAAGCGTAGATTTTTTTATAAATAAATCTTATATTGACAATAACTTTTAATATAAAATAAATTTTGCTGCAAAATGATAGCGAAATTTTCGTTCTAATATCAACCACTCAATCAGTTCGAAGAATGCTCGTGTCAATATATCAACACCCCCTGTCAAACGTCTTGGGGAATATTCAAAAGTGAGTCAGTCACAGCAGAAGGCACTCGCAAATAAGCAAGTGCTCCTGTCAATGAGTTAATTATTTAAACGTCGACTTTCCATGTCGGTCTGATGTCGGTAACTAAATACTGAGTGGCTGTCAATTATTATTGGAAACTGAGAGTCGAACGAAATTAAGATGGTCTTGTATATTTGCTTCGCCGACTTGTGTATCTTGTTCAAACAAATTGTTTTACTAATAGTTGTATTTACAAATTCCCAAGTGCTTTGGTTTGTTTCAATATCGATGTTGTCATTACGCAGACATGACTTGACTAAAAAGCTTTCGTAGCATTTTTCGCGAAAGCTTTTGGAACATTCGTGGTGAAAGGTTTTTGGAGCTCTCATGGTGCGTTTGATTGGGATAAAAAAGCCATTAATTATTTCGCATTTCATTCACGAAGCTTGGTTACAAGTTGTATGAACAAATACTAAATGGATTAAGCAATTGGTTTATAACCAATTCTTGAGAAAAACAATCTGCCATGATAAGTCTCTACATCATGAAGATTCCTATGATTCACGTTTGGAAAGGGCGAGATTAAAAATCTTTCAAATATATCCTGTAACCTTGAAGGTGCCGAAATATATCATGATACATACATAACTTTCTGAAAACAACTAAGTATGCAATCGATATTAGGGGCGTTAATAAGGACTAAAAATACCCCAAGATAAACCCTAAATCGAAAATAACAATATATGTATTTTTTTACGAATTTTAAACAGTCTTTAATTTTAACTAAATTCCCAAGCAGCCAATTTTATTATTTTATATTTTGGTGTTAAATTATAGATATAGATATCTAAGATAAATGGACACCAAAGAATAAGATATAATAAATGAACTGGTGTAATATACTGAATTTTGATACTAACGTCTGAATCACGGAGTAAGCAAATGAGTAAGTGGGTAGAGATAAAAACTTGAAGTTGACTAGAAGCCTCCAAATGTCAGGGGAAATCTTTTCTTCGCGTGAGGGCAACACCGCCGGAGTCGGGCGAAATTAATTCTCTCCGATTGGAGGAGTCGTCGTTAAAAGTAATTGTCACTTCTCACACACCAAATCCGACCTGAACAGGCCCGGAATAGTAATTACTTACTTGTGAGAAACTGGTTACAATTTCGCAAAGAACTGGTTTGATGTTGTGAATGAGTATCATGAGCCGCAGGTTAATTTATAATAACTTTAAATTCTTACGGAATATTTTCAGACGATTGGTGCTTTAACCCCATGGTTCCCGAAATTGATTTTTGCGGTGTTGGATAAATTCACCATGTCGGAAGAATCTGCTATTATCATTGAAAAAAATCGTGTTGTATACGTTTTTAATACGTTGCATAGTACCATAAGTGTCACCCAGATAACAAAGTTTCAAATACGTACTTCTCTCACGGATTTTTTTCATATTAATCCCAACAGAATCGGGGACCAAATAGTTAACAAGACTTTCCCTAATAAGAATTCACAAGAATCTTCTCCAAAATTTGCAATTATAATAATAAAAATCGATAAAATTAATTAAAAAATACCACGATGGAGTTGTAAATCGTCAAATAAAATTAACCCGAGTAGAAAAATTTCGTTTAAAATAACAAAATTCACGAGCTTTCACAGCAGTTATCACGAAGAAACTACATAGCAGGGAAATTCATTTAATTAATTCCAGACCGTAAAAATCAATTTGGCTTTTCATTCATTTTCACCTGACGCAAAGATATTTTCCACTGCGGTAAAAGTATGCATATTATATATACGCGTACCCTAGCAACTAACTAGATTATGATATTATATTTCCTGCTATAACACTGTACGATACTATCGGAACAGTACACTGTATTATCGACTTGGGTTATTAAATGAAATATGAGCGTGGAATTTGCATACGACATAAGGGTGGTCACAGAGTATAAGCGATTTCGTGCAAAGCGATGCGGACAAATAATACGCCATCAACTTTTACACCGAAAGCTAGTTTGAAATTTCAACTATGAACATAAAAATCACAATAAATACATCAAGATATTCTAGCAAGCTGCGTATTTTGAGTTATTTGGAGCTATTTTGGAAATAGTAAAATAGTAATTTTGGCACTATACAGTTATGATGTTATGAAAAATGTGAAATTGGATTTTTAATAAGTAAATATTTTATATCAGCAGGCAAAATATGAATCAATGGGAAAGCTTTAATATTACATTTTCACATTTGTACGAGTACACCATATAACTAATAATGATAATGCATTTTCATCGTAATTTCATAATGATTCTTGTCTTAATTAAAATTTATTACAATATATTGTTATAACATAAGTTAATATACTTCGGGTTTTCCTCACAAGTAGAGCACAATAATTATTTTTCTATTCCACGGGATAAATATACAGGTATTTTGCAGATGTAGCATATCAACCGAATTCTTTTTTGTTTTGTTTGGTAGGTGCAGAATCTGCAATTCTTGATGCTCGATTCTTTGACAAAACATTTGTTTTTGTTGCGTCTGATAAATACTTATGAATTATTACTTTTTTATCCAATAACTAAATGTATTGCAGAGAAATAACTCTGCGTTAAGTACATTTACAAAGATAATCACGTAATTAAACGCAATATCAACTCACTTTACGTCATTGGGAAGGAAAGGTTATAAAGTCCATACAAAAGTGGCCACACGTGTCCTGTTATTTAATAAAAACATTTTTGAGAAATAATTTAAATATTTTCTCTGGTTTTTTCGAAAAAATGCAAATAATTTTTTTCGTCTTAAATCCGAATCGCTGTAAGTCGAGGACTACCTGTATCTTGTTTTTTTAATGTGATGTTTTTCTTTCTCCTGACCATAAGCAAAAGTGGGTTTACCGTGCAATCAACGACATTACAATGCACGTAACAGATTTATTTGTATTTTTATACATATTTTAACTTTATAATAGAAAGACTGTTACTAAAAAAATGCGTTATATTTATTTTTGAAAAAGAGACACTGTCATTCAAATGTATGAACTTTATCGAATACATGTAATACAGGTCGATGGAAATTGATTTTGTGTTTAATTATTAGAAATTTGTGGATGTATTATTATTCCCAGCCCTAGTTAGCTAGTTACTACCGCTGTATATACAAGAACACCACAATTAGGATATAATAATAGTGTCAATATATAATTACAAATCGGTTTTGTAGATACAGACTGCAGATTACTGGATCGATAGTTTACAAAATAAAGGCAAATTTTGAGTAGACAAATGTAAAAATTCCAACATGTCATAATGTGTCTAATGATGGCATTTTTATTCGAATTACGATGGCAAAAAATAAAGTTTTTCATAATTATACAGTTTAAAACGACAAAATCAATATTGCTTATCGTTAAAACATAGCCCTCCTGTAAGAATCAGCTAGTTAAAAGTGTTTTACCATCGCAAGTATTTGCTTTCTCCACTGTTCCACATTTAACTTAACAACTAGCAGATTTACTTTTGATTTTTTTTTAATGTTTAATACTCCTAATGACCGATCACTCTAAAACTGCATACAAATAGCGCATTATATATATATCTTCGTATAGTGATCTTTTCATGCATTAATTACACATTTGTATAATAATATAATCATTTTAACAGATACACTATGGAGTGTCTAAGATTTTCATTTACTAGAGCCTAATGTGTTAATTCTATCCAATCATTCATGATTAATATTTTCGACTGATGGTGCTTGATGGAAATTAATTTTAAATTCTAAGTTATATAAAATTGGTGAACTTCCATATGTGAGATCACTGTTAGCGACCCAAATTTCGGCTACATTATATGAGTATGCGTTGTGCATATAAACTAAAAACAACGAACGTATCGACCATGGAAAAGAAAAATGACATAGCCCACACATAACTAATTTTAGAGGCACAGATAATAATTTGGCGAACGTCAAAATACTAAATATATACAACCTTGAAGAGCTTGATATTAATTCAAGAACTCATTTTAGGGAGTCCAGTTAAATTGATGTTGTGGAAACCTTTTCCCCACGTCGGCAATTTTCCTTTTCCGGAAATCCTTTTTTCAAACTTGAAAGCTGAATTTAGATTCTATTTCAACATGTGCAGCTTAAATTCTTTTGATAGAACGTGTATTAAATTATATACATTGTGATCATCGAAAAAATACTATTCTGAAAAAATGAGGATTAAGTATTTTTCCTTTATACAATCGATATGTTGTGTTGGCAAACGTTCCGGGCGCAAATGGTTAACTGCAATATAATAAATTAAGCAATAACGTTAACATTTAAATATAGATAGAAGGAAATTAAGAATCAATAAAGACATTGGCGCTTATTTTAAATATACACTTAATAATGCTCTACTGCTGGCCGTCTTTTGGAGCGACTGTATTGCACACTGCAGAATTATTATTATTCAGCGGCCTACTTTTGCAAGTGAAGAATTGATATCATGCAACCAACGACCCTAATGCGGCCCTGCTTTTGCTTTATGCAACAGAGGTCGAAAACTCGTATTTTTACTGAAATTTATAATTTATTATTGAATTAGTAGCTGGGTATATACTAGCTAATAATTTTACAAGAGAATTTAGATTGAGGCGTGGATAATTATTAGGGTAAACGAATGGTTCACAACCAGTTATCTAGCAATTGTATACTGCCCAAATGGTAAACAAGAAATGAAAAATAAGAAAATGCAAGAAATAAATGTACAAACAAAAGAAATTTGCTTACAAAGAAAGAAATTTGCTTGGCGTCAATTATTTTTAAATTCCGAAATCGTGAGACTCAAACCCACAACCTCTGGTAACACAGGGCGCGCGCTCTTAACGTTCGGCCAGTGAAAAATATCAACATAATCAAACAATTTTTTATTAAAAAAATACTCCAACAACAACATATCAATTTCAATAGCACTAAAACGTACTTCAGTATACGCGAGTCTTGGGTAATTTATATTTACTCCCGAGACATTCCCGTCGAATAAAGTAGATCACTTCTCGATATCAGAGCTCCAAGATACGCCTGACCTTACAATAATTATATTTAAGTACAAATCAGATAAGATGTTTGCATGCGGAAAAATATATCATTGCGTTTTTTAACTCAAAAACGAATGAATTAATTGAAAACAGACTCAAACGATTTTTTTATATCATGTTACCTTATCTCATACATAATCAAATCCACCGACAACTAAAATTTCAAAGATGGAAATAAAATCGAATGATCCCCAAAAACTTTACCAACCGATATTTAATACCCCTGCGAGAAAGAGGGGGTACGATAATAAACAAAGTGCAAGCGGAAGAAACGCCGTGGAAAATTCCGAGAATTTTTCATAATGTCTACTACAGCATGGAAATATTCGAAGAAAGTTCGAACAACAGCCACGACTATAAACAGTGCAACACATAAATCAACAAACTGATTTTTATTTCAAGAGTACAGGATTTTTTAAATATTATTGATAATAATTAGAAGAAGTAATTTTATAAGTCTTTGTATCGACTGATTTAACAATGTCACAAAAGTCATTGACGATATTTCTAAGGTACGTCAAAATTTGTAAGCACTACATTTTCATCAGCACATATCACTCGAGCATAGAAACATGGTTTAAATAGCAAGATGTATAAGAATTTTATGTATCGATTGTACGACAGAAAACGGACGTAGCCCTCAATTTTTCAAAATAGTTTTTATTCGATAATCAGATGGAATACAACTTAATACACGTTCTATCAAAAGGATGCAAACTGAAAATGGTGAACTGGTGTCTAAATTTAGCTTTTAAGTTTGGAAACGGGATGGCCTGTGAAATTTGCGACTAGGATAAAGGTGTTCAATCAAATCATTTTTATTGGTTTTTCCTAAAAAACTTATTAAATTAATATCATACTGAGTAAAAAAAACAGTCTTCATACGTTTTAAGGTTGTGTCTGTGTAATGTTCTACTTAAATAAATGTTTTTGTGCCTACTGTAATGTGTGTTCTGTGTGGATTACGTCCTTTTTCATTTCCACAATCGATTTGTCTTTTGTTGGTGTTATAGTATTGAATGGTTCTTGGAGGTTCAAAAGAAGACTTAGTAAGGTTTAAGTATAAACAGATTTTTATTTTTTTGTCTACATCATTTTAAAAAATACATTTTCCGATGGGATCTTAATATTTCTGGGAGAAAAATCTAACGTAAACTAATACAACATCACTATTATTATCTACGGTACAAGAGTAATAATAAATTCCTTATTTTTTTATTGAATAATGTTATAAAATTAAATAATTCAAATAAAACGTTTAGGCCGCAAATAGAGTTCCATATGGAATATTACAATAATTACAAATTGAGAGTTTCTAATCATTTTCCATCGCTGGCCATTAATTAGTCGACAGTTTTAATTATTTACAATATTTATAATATTTCTGTTACAAGATTCTTTTGTATATTGCTTTATGTTTGATTGCGCGAAGCTTTCTTCAAAAGCTTAATATATATAACAAAAATATATTGTTAAGCTTTGATTTCAGGTACGTATTAATCAGACTGTCAGAAGTTATTTATGAATATTTTAGGTCGAAATAAAAAAGATTCGCTTGTAAGTACGCTGGAAAGTCAAAAGGGAAAGCAATATGAAAAAAATAATAAAAATATATATAAAAAACGAAGGCACCAAATTACATTATTTGGCCTCGAGAAATAAAAAGTCATTCGCGCGTGAAAGAATAATATTATATGAAAAGGCGTGATGGGCGAGAGAAAAATAAGCGGGATACGGCGTTGCGTGTGAATTTGTTGTGCAATTTTCAACAAATTTCGCATGTTTAATTTGTGACATACTTTAATCTTCCCGGCGACCCGAATTTAGGGTGTGTGCTCCGGCGCTAGAGGTTACACATTCAAATGCCGTAGCTCCAGAATTTTTAATAATACAAAAGTACTGATACAGACGGTTAAAAATGAACATCAACTGAAATCTTGTGCAGTATTAATATATTAATAAACAATTATAGACCGTACTGTGGAAAATATTAGTATATTTTTCTCATAAAAAAACTCCAATATGAAAATATTTTATGCTCGATGATAAATAATCAGAAATAGCTTTCGACAAATCTTTGAAAATTAGCATTGGTATTAAAACTGAATACAACTATTCTCACAACTTTTACTAATATACTACATACAGATGATGTAAGGTGATTTTTTTTTTCATTTTTCAATTTAAGTTAGACATTCCCATTTTAATATAATTATAATGAATGTCTTTCCGATTGTGTAGAAGTTAGCATGCGCGTAGAAAATGCAGGATTGGATACTCATTGGGTTGAGCAACTGTCTGACAACATATCCTCGTAAAAAAATATTTTGTCAAGACATGTCTTCGCTTTGCAAAGATTCATGCGGGAATGGTATAAAACAGTTAGAATAATATGGTTAAATTATAATCATAATAATCATGATGATAATGACTGAGAGAAAAATTATTCTTAAAAAATTATAAAAAAAAAATTGAGGCACACTTGTTAACCATATCTTGACTTTTCGATAACAACATGGTCAAAGGTTGTTCCTTAAAATTTTCAGGTGAAGATAATGTATAAATGTTGTTAGCATAATCGTTGCGACAAAATAATACGAAAAAAGCAATATCAAATGAAATTTAAGCGTAATCACGGCGTATTTTTTCAAAACAGATTTCTGATATTAAAATACATTACATGTTTCTCATTACGGACGCTTGAATTTTTTTTCGGTTGATAATAACGTCATATTAAGTGGCATAATAATTGTTTCACTTGACGGAGTTTTTGCTTTATGTCCGTCGGCTGACTTGACACATTTTGATAAAATGTGTTTTATTGTAGTCGGACATAAATGGGTTAACATGGATTTAAAATTATGATTTACGGCTGTTTGAATTTTTTAATAAACACAACCAATCTAATGTTTGAAATCTAAGTACACAGCTGATAGCGAAGCAAAAAGCATACTTTGCACCAAATATCATGGCATTGAGACGTGGCTCTATTTAATATGAAATATAAATAAACATATTCATAGCAGTGAATTCGTTTCCGGAACTTTAAATAAATAAACAACGTATTGTTTTTTACATGGTGTTTTTACACGGTTTCAAAATAACACGGTACTACACCCACTATTTTTATTGATGGAATTTATGAATATCAATGATTTTTCTACAAAGAAACCTAGCTACCACTATTTTTTATTGGAATACTTATTTCCACGGTATTACGTGAAACGTATCCACAGTATAAAATGATAGTCAAATGTATTTTATTCTAGATCCATATGCACCACACCGGGATTTCAGTAAACTGTGGTTTCAATACAAGTGTTTTACATCAGCTATTGGTAGTAGTATCTTGGAGCAAACTTCGATGTTTTTCTTCTTCTTAATGACAGCAAGTTGGCGAATATTAATTACTATTAAAACGTATTATGGTCATTAATATGTATATTTAAATCCATATTTCTGGTTGAAACATTTAAAATTAGTACAAGAGAGTCTTCAACTGTCGACAGATTCTGGATATGAAGGACAATAAAAAATAAAAATATCATAAAGCGTTATACAAAGAATTCGTCTGCAGCATTAATTTGGTACGTAAAGTAAAACTATACGGCACTAAATGATTTATTATAAAACACATACAACTACTCATCACCGAAGAAAGTAACATTAGATCTGGCTTGGTATACGTGTTGTGGATGGTTTAAAAATGAATTAGCCCGACTTGCATCTTCTTCAGTATCTGTATTATGCTGTTCTGGAAAGTTGTTTAATAGTATTTTATTTGGCGGAGCTATGGGATGCTAGATTAATAAAGAAGATGCGAGAATAAACAGGAATTTCCGGAGACGTCGTGTAGTATCAACCACTCCACTTACGAAACACATATGATAATAATTCACTAGTGAATAATGTTTACTATTTTAAGTGACTCATTATCGTATACAATACCTTAAATTTAAGAGCTTTAGTTACTTACGATTAATTTAGAAACGAGTTTTAAAGAAATAATTTTGTTCTTGACATAAAGTATTCAAAATATAAAGGATTTCACATACGATAAATTCCTTCTAGATTTTTTTACCATGTAACAATATGTATGAAAAATTAAAAATATTACAATATTATTGAGTTTCGAATTAATGACTGTTTAGACAGAATACATATTTTTTAGTCTGTTTATAATCCTTATAAAAAACAAATTGGGATGATGTATAAATAAGAGTAGAACTCTTCAATTTGATATAAAGAGAATGTACGGAGAAAACCCCTAATGGGCAATAGGTTTTGTTGACAAGAAGCACATTTTCGTGGCGTCAAGATGAAAAATATAATATGCTCTTCGCGTTGACAAGTCGGCACAACTAGGTGACAAATGAAACGAGTACATTTATTTTTTGGATTGCCTCTTTAAAAAACCGTCATGTACGTTTCGGAAAAAACATGATTTTTTAAGCCTAGCAATTACACTACCGACTGACAGCTGACAGCACTTAATCTTAATCTATATAATGGTACTGAATATATCACGTAGTAGGATTTCTGTTAAGCAGGGTGCCATATACGTGACGTATTTTATCTGAATCCATTGACATCATCATGCGCGTTTACACCGAGGTGAGTCCTGACTTCCGGAAACGGCTCACTCTATTACTATGTGTACAATAGGACTAATTTCAAATTTGATATGCCGAACGTCCACAACATTATCTTTGTAAATATTTTCTCTTACGATTTATTAGATTGTTGGCGTACTGTTTTCACTGGTTTGCAAACGACCAAATCAACATAATCCCCTTAATCTTGAATTTTTAAGCCGTGTTTATTTCTCGACACAACTTCGCATCACGGCGTTATATTTTCCTCTACACGTGTTGATGGCACGGATTGAGTCATAGATGCTATGGAGAATTCGTATTTTAAGCATATTAAGGGTCTTTTTGTCTCCAGTTGTTGGGATTCATGCCATTGTCATTGTGCGTATATCTCATTTAGATGAGATAAAACAGCATAAAGTGGGCATATGACAAAACACTTATTATTGTCAATTATAAAAAGAGCACGGTATTCGGAAGATTTCCTATTTCCTCATGGTTTTTCATAATTTTAACTTAATTTCAATACATCTCAAAATAAAGAGTGGCATAGCAATAATTTTTTATCCATGCCCATTCCAAATCTAGGGCATACGAATCCCTACACTGTGAAAACTAACCATTGACTCATCATTCAACCCACTGGACATCCAGTACCGCATCTTGGAATATTAAAAATTCTCATGCAGATAAATTCAAACTCAAAATCTTCGTCACCGAAGCGCGCACGTCTAGCATTCGGCCATCAGAGCAACGCAATGCTAATTTAAAACCTTGTATTGTATTAATTTATTTTGATATTATTTTAATGGAAACGGTAACACAATAATAAAATATGTATCGTTATTCTATTGGCGATCCAAATTATCATAACTTAAACAAAGTCAACGGCTTTATAGGACTCGTTTAAGAATCATATTATATCATGTAAATAAATATCACAAGCTGAAAAAAAATTACTTCCTCTATATTTTTAGCCATATATAACGATGTATAATGCTTTCCATCGTTGTCAGCTAATTTCAGCTTGCATAAACCCCAGCCCATATTAGGTTCAGCCATTATAATAAGCGCAAGTACAACATAGTATAGAAATGATGGATTAAAATCGTAAGTTCCGTCGACTCGGCAAACAAATTATATGAAATATAAAGACAGTTGTATTAAATTCGATATCAAAATGTCCAACAGCGTTTTGTGATTACTTAAGTGACTCGAATATTGATTTCAGAAACCCTATACTTATTCGGCGGTTAAACAAGGTGAACTCGCTTAGATGTTTCATTATACAGAGTATTATTAATTAAATTATTTTGCATCAGAGATTTTGACAGTCATTTTGAATTACAACCCATATTAATAATAATAAGACCAGCTGCTTGTGAACTGTTTGAATTCAAGACAATTGAAATCATTCTATATATCGCTTATGCAACAATACCTACAGATTTTTTTACTATTTTTGAGTCACCTTTTTATGATGAATATAATTAATAAAATGTAATATGTCTTATCATTAAAGAAATACAGTGTGCAATAAATACAATACAATAAAAATAAGTATTGTAATTTTCGAAGACTTATCATGAAACGACCAAGAGTCTATTGAAGAAAGAATTAAAAATTCTTGTTAATTAAAAAAAACGAATATGGGCATTGAGATAGATTGCCTACACACAGAAACTCTCGAGACATTTCGATCCTGCGACCAAAAAGTAACAAGATTGCAAAGATTCTCAAATGGTTGTACGTTTCGTTCTGAAATAAATATTTTTATCTGCATCTTTTTTATCATAGCTTATAACTAGTGCAGAATCTGCGCGTTACACGGTGAACTTTTTAATAATATATTATATTTTTAACGTTTGTTATTTATGAATTTGGAGAGAAATTAAATAGACAACGCGATGAAGCAACGATTTCGTATGATACACATATGTTTCACTGAATGTAATTAATAACTTAAAAATTACCATATTTTATTATTTTATACTGACGTAATCGAATTATGTGTAGAGTTTTACTGCAATTTTTAATAATAAATAAAATTATTTAATACTTCACAGTTTCTTTGTGGGTTAGTAGTAACTGTAATTTTGAAGATAGTTTAATAAATAAATATATATAAAAATTTGAGTAGCTGCACTCAATGAGCGTTATACTTATTGGCATCATTATTGTAGTCAAATTCTTATCTTTAGTTAATCAATAGAAAATGCATCAGATCTTATCTGAATATATAACTATTAAGAACATCTGAAGATTGTAATTTATTTACTTTTTATTGAGTTACTATGATAAATTCTTTTAACATCGAAATGAGAAAGGTTATTTATGTAAGCGTGTTATAATATAATAAAGACTATTTAAAATAATGGCAACTCCAATAGCTAGAAATAAAATATCGGACAAGAGCGAACAACATTTTGAGAAGCTTCGTCACTTAATGGAGACTTATGTTAGTTCTTTTCAGCAAAACCACACACTAATACGGTGTTTTTAAATTAATGGCATGTCTAAGCGGTGCAGTTTTCTATCACTGGTCAGTGCCTTATAAGTACACTCGCTGGTCAAGTGACTACTGACACACGCTGGATACAAATTATTAAACGATGTTAACAGATCCGTACTCAGAAGTTTTTCCTTTTACAACTAATACGAAATTGATAAAAACTAAGAATGACTAGACAAAATATTCAAAAATAGTGATGTATGGAAAAACTAAAAAACATTTTTAATCTATATACTAATTCGTCTCTAAGGGGTTTAATTAACTGAATTTTAATTAAAATAATAAATTAGATTTATATATTCAATATTTTAATCCTGTCAAAGGTGGAGCATTTAGTTTTTTTAGAATCAATACTCCACCAAATTATCGCGTAATAGGTATACAACGATTTTATAATATATTATACATATTTATTAGTTTTTGCTTCTATAAATTCCTTCCAAAATTGTCTAAAAGATCTTAAAAAACAAGCTACATATAAGAATTTTCAGTTTTTCATACAATATTCTGTAACGGAATGATGAAATACGACCTGTCAAATTTGAATAAAAAAGTTTGTGATACGCAGTTAGGCCTCGAGTTACAGATGACTCGACTTGCGAAAGCAACATATGGAACATATAAAATGTGTACAATCGTTCATTTCGTATGAAAATTGAAGTTTCATTGTTTTTTTATTCTATAAAAAAATCGACTTACGATCACAGTTGTTTGTAGGTGGCTCCACCGTATGTTTAGGACAGACTAGTTTCTCTATTCAAGAAGTCGATTAATATGTTAATAACACCGATATATAGATAGTACTCAATATACAGCATGTGCTTACTGTTTTGCATACGCATACGAAAACTGAAATACGAGTGAGTTTAAAAACTTTACATGATCTAAAAGCTAAACATTATACTATACTCATAAATGAACAGTATATAAAAGGGTTGTATAGTATAAATTTAGCTACAGTAGACACAAAGAAGTATACTATTAATAAAACGGTATTTTTTTTTTATGAAAAACCACATTTAATATACTTTATAGAATGAGATATACTACAGATCCTCTTTGGAATCAAGAATATAAAACAATTTCTATTGTACCTTTTACCATACTAAAGAGATTAAAGTTCTAAATTATGGCATATTATTTCAATATTATACGTCTTTATTTTCTTTTATTAAAAAAAAATTCAAAAAGATTTTATCTCAGGAAATTTCGTTGGCGTAAGCGTAGCTACTATATAACTACCCATAAAAAGCTTACTTAAAGAAGTACTAAAAATGTATTTAATAAAAAAAATATAACAGGCATTAAAATAGCCTGCATTCACCACTGTTTACGAGCGACCATAAAAGCGTGGGCCAGGTACTACATCTACCCACGTGCAAAAATAATAATCAAAAGTTTTTTTAATTGCACGCCATTGAAAGAAATAAAAAAGGTAATGTTATGTTCTTTGGTGCAGGAACTGAAAGGAGAACCTGACTCTCGGGAGAAAGTACCCACGCTTTTTGCATTTGACGCCGACGCAGTTATAATATTTCATTTTCTTTGATCAATTATTATTGTTTGAGTTTATGGTATATTTTTATATGGCTCACCATAAAACACCGCCGTTAAAATTGCATAAAAAATATGAAAGAGTAAAGTGACTATAAATTGAGGGTTGTAATGAAAATCATAGTTATGAGTATTATATATATATATTACAATATAGGACTAAGAAACGCAAAGTATTATGAAGGGCACCACAAAGGGCTGGCATATGACGAGGATAAAGGGTACTTTTAACCGGTTAAAGAGTTATGATTTTAATATATAATATGTAAAATACATTCGTATTTTCATTCATTTTATCAATTATACAATCATTTTACATTCTGCAACAATATATTTCACATTTTTCATGGTAAGTACTTTAGCTGCAAGCTCTATGTTGCTGATACTCTCTATAGTATTTTTGGCCTTAAATCAATTGAGACACAAGCTTATTCCAATGATTATGTGATATTAAAAAAAAACGATAAACATGAATTAGACGGAAAATTGTACAGTAAAAAAAAAACGATGAAATATTTCTGCAGAAATAACACGCTAATAAAAATAACACTGATTGATGCAAATGTCATCGATCTGAATTATTAGATTCCAACCAATGGCCCATGAGTTGTAAAAATTAGCCCGTGTTGGAATTTCGTTTTTACGTTACTGTGTAATGTGCGAAAGTGAGACAAAGCTACAAAGAATGGCATTGGTTGGATAGAAATAGCAATAATCTAGCGATGAGGCGAACCGGCAAGATGTGCAACCGCCAAAGCGTTCCTAATAAAAAGCTTATAATAAAAATTGCCTGTGGTGCTACTTTACATCCCATTGAAAGACGAACTGGATTAATTTGCAAACGAGACTGATATCGTATTTCAATGCAAAGGAGGTAAGTGTATGTACATACAATACTAATTATTATGTTCAACTTATTTCCTTCCTTCGCTACCCTAGTTCAGGTACGACTTTCGATGAGTATTTCATAAGATTAAAATGGTACACCATTAAAAAAATTGCTTACTCTTTTTGAATAAAAATAACAATTTATTATATAAAGTGTGAACTCTTAAGAGTTTTTACGGTTATTTTTGGAAGAAACAAAATTGATAGGAGCTTCGTCAAATGATAATTATAAATAATTGACTCATAAATATATTTATTTGTTCGTTTATTTTACTGCGAAGTGCGAATAAAATTGATTATTTTGTTACCGCCATATAAGACGTAAAGACGTTTCCTAATTTGTTGACAATAGGTATAAAAAATATTATACGTTACTGTTTATTGTACAAGCCATCAACGAGAAAGTTTTAGTACAATTTATCTAAACTAGGGGTGGCATTAGGGTATTTGAATGTCCCAATGTAAGATAAAATTGAATGCCAACTTTTCCTAGTGTCAATAATTAGAAAGAGTACATATAAAATCGTAATATGTTTTTAAATGATATTGGATATGCTTTTTAAAATTTGCCATATGTATTGCTTCTGAAAGGCTGATTTAATTCTGATGATAGTTACTGAATTAAATGATAGTATATTATTTTAATTGTGATCGTTAGTTAGTCACAGTTGTTTCAATCTACGCATATACATAAATGTAAAAAATATTTTATTGTGAAAATAAAATAGATGTCCGTTTATTTTAATATTTCGATGATCAGTGATTACTAGAATAAAAAGCAGTGGATCGCTTTGTATAATTTGTTCGATGAGTAATTTTATATGTAAAAAAACCTTAGCCACCTCGCTGGTTGAATAGAAAGCGCACGCGTTTTGGAAACGTAGATGACGGATTCAAACTACGAAGCTGCGATGTTTTTTTTTAATTATGGACAAATACGTTATGCTCAAATGGTTTATCGATATGGTGGTAAAAAACCTTTGTGCTAACATGTCAAGATGTATATTCACATTCTTGAGATACAAAAGCTCTAAGTTCGAGTGGATATGGTTAAAAATAGATGACCGTTTATTGTCATGTTCCGATAGCTAAATATTATTCGTACAAAAAGCGATGGTCCGCTACGTGTGATTCGTTCGATAATTACTTAATGGCTAAAAAACTTAACTGAAGCGCCATTGTGGGCTTGATCAACTGTTTAGTCAGCCTAAGTGGAGTAATAGTCGCGCTGGGTTATAATCACGAGCCTACTATATTCTTTTATCGTATGTCGCGCTACTACGTGCCACATGGATCTCAATATTTATTGCTGGCACAGTGTCGTTAAGCACGTGTTAGTGTTCCATAAGGAGGGATATTTGGCCGCTTTTTTGGAACCAAAGCCAAAAATGCTACGTTTTTGTATGTTTCATTGTTGTTTACTATTATATCATAATATGTAGTTCTTACACGTTATTATACTGAGAGATAAATCATAGAAAAATTGTAAGGCGTACCAAGAAAATGGTGAGAAAGTATTCGGATATCTTAGGATTTTTTCATTTCTATCAGTTCGGTATTGCCAAAGGGGCATTCATTATATTGACTGCTGACCCAAACAATTTGGCAGATCTTCGCTAGAGTATTATCACAACGAGTATTGCAGGGTCTTTCTTCCATTTATAATAACAAAACGTTAAATACTACACTTTCATATTTTCTTTACGTCTCTTTACGAACATTTCTATTTTTAATATTACGCCAAATTTCTTTGTTTGACCTGTTTTGCTTTGCCAAGTAGTTTTCTTATTTTTAGAAAAGGACTCCTTGATATTTCAATTATTGCTTTAATTTACTGAGACTGATCCAATTTCTTAACATCATAAAATCGCTACAACCAGGAGTGTATTTTAATTTCTGGAAACTCCTTCAATCTATCACGAAAATTACTGACAGCAAGTACACGCAAATTACCTTTCAATCAATTCAACCACTTAAGCTAGATTAAGATATATTTACCCCATCCCCATGATTTTATATGGAATACTTCTTTAAAATAAGTTTAAACCTAGAAGATTTTCAATTTTATAAAACCTAGTATCTGCAACCACTCTGAAAATGTACCACACGGATATATTCAGTATAAAGGTGTCCACCCTCGAAATGGACTATAGACTTTCGCAATTATACTTGTTCAGGACACTTGGAATTGCTCGATCTATTTGGCATCCGGTCTTGCATCGTTGATTTCCATAACTATGCATAGATGTATATATCTGTGACTCGATTTTAGAAGTTCCTATGTTACATATTGACCGGTATTGTAAACATAGTACTTTCAATTTTACTTTCTTTTAATATACTAGACAAAAACTGCATTTTATCCGCTTCAAGCTGGATTTTAAATATACTTTATAATATAACCAGACGATTGTGGTGTATATTTTCAATGAGAAACAATTGATATATTTTGCATAGGCAATTCTAGCAATATACCACATAATATATCTTATAGGATACAAATAAATATAAAATACTATGTTTTGTATGATGATGTAGAATAACTGTATAATGAATGGCGTACAAGAAAGTCATAATGGCTTGATTAATGGCGACTTATAGATAGCAGCAAAACATCACAATACGTCATCTCGACGTGTGTTATTTCCTCAATTTCGCACTCTTGATTATGCTTCTGCAGTACACAGTTAAAGTTCAAACGATGGCAGAGAATATTGAAATCCGCAGATATTATTGTCAAAGCGTTTTCGTTACTTGAGACGTCAACAAGTTTGTTTACCTGAATCTCTCGACAGAAAAATCGATGGTTAAACCAAACATCAGATGAGACGGTGCTATTCTTATTTACGTCTGTCACAGACAGTCTCATGACAGATGAGTTCATCACAACTAAAACTATTTTAGTAAACAATTCAAGTTTTCTATTAATTTATGAAAGACTTGACAAATTTTAAGAAAACCTTGAATATAAAATAATATGCACATATTCCTAGACATATTTTGACTTTTTTTTACCACAATCACCCTCCACGCATTCACAACATGCGAGTGTATATCATAGATTAGCGAAAGCGAAAATTATCCCTGGAGCAACTTTTCAAAACCTTGAGTTGCACTAGAGTGTGCATGATTACTGTACTAACAAACTAAATTCTCTTAATATCCAGCCATGCTTAGAAAAGACCTTGTCGCTAGCCGTAAACTTGCAATTGTTTTCAAAGTTAAAAAAATCTTTCTGAAATCTTTCGAACTGTGCAATTTATTCCCAAATGCTTCATTTCATTCCGAAATGGTAGTGGCCACATGTGATAATGTTACACACATTTTTACCAATTTAGAATATTTTTTCAGTGTATTTTATTCCTTGTTCGGAAATAAAAAAGTATTGTTTACAATTCGGCATATCCAATTTGACTGATTTTATAATTTTGGTTGAATTGATAGCGTTTAAGGATTAAGTGTTTAAAACGTGTGCGCATAATTAACTCACTAATGAAAGGGTTAAGAAAGCTTAATTGGTCTCCTAATCCAATTAAACAGCCTGTGATAGCTTAAGGCGCCATATTAATTAACATTTACAAATGCTAAGTATAAAAAGCTGGCAAACCAAGAAAAATAATCAAATAACCGGCAGTATTATTTTAAGGAATTTCTCAGTAAAAAAAATTTAATATCGAAAATTTTTAAATAATTAAAAAATTCCAATTTTGAAAAATATATTAAACGAAATTCTTTAAAACACTCTATTAATATTACTGAAATATTTTGTCAGATTTCTTTATCTTCTGAACTGAAAACAATTTGCAGTAACAAAACAGATTTATATTACGAAGAAATAATAATGCTTTCAAGCAGAACGCTGACATTTCGAACAGATGTCGCGCTAGATAGAAAAAGGAAACAAAACAATGAA
Organism: Rhyacophila evoluta; assembly: GCA_022683975.1. NCBI lineage: Eukaryota > Metazoa > Arthropoda > Insecta > Trichoptera > Rhyacophilidae > Rhyacophila > Rhyacophila evoluta. The sequence goes on from JAGVSQ010004146.1 coordinate 18,725, forward strand.
CATTGTAATAATATTGAATCGCGGAGTAAACAGTTCGCCTATACATTGTATAAACCAGCGTTTCCCAACCGTTTACTCCAGCGTACCGGCGAAAATAGGATACATATTTTGCGGACTGGTAAACACAGAAATACGAACTGTTGTTTGTGTAACAAGCAGACATAACAAACAAATAACCTTCTTATCGTAGTTAAAAACAAAAGTATATGTATGAAAAAATGTTGTTCATTCCATAAATCAAATACCGATACGTAATTAAATTTTTAATAAAAATATTTTTTCGTATTTTAAGAAATCAGTAGGAAATCTGCATCTTTGTTAGAATAATTTGATAACTGTGGCTTCTATGCTGTTTTGGAGAGATAAAACACTGCATTGACATCCAATCGGTTTCTCAGCTTTGTTTTTATTAGTAAGTAATGCAGATACTAATTTAATGCATTTGAACAAGCGTATAGATATTTTTCTTCTGTCGATATCCAAAATTGAGACAATTTTTATATTTTATGTATGAACTCTAGAAAGGCATCAAGAGCCAATTTGACTAGGTTTTCTTTTTATCGAGTATTAAGTGCGCATGAAGTGATGTTTTCCATGAAGGATTAATAACCTATAAATTGCCTTAATAAGGATCCTCATTATCGGGATAGTAGTGATTGAAGTCGTCTAATTATATTTAAACTTATTTATCGATTTAAGTCAACGGCAAAAAAAAATTCTAAAAGTGGAAACATTTCTGTGTTTTCCTCATGAACGTCAATCCAATTATCCAAAAGAGCCAGCTTCTAAAATGAGTGACAATCATTTGCGGAATGGCAGTTGGGAGACCCTGGTATATACAGTATGATTGCTATTGCAATCAGAATGTAACTTGACATGAAAAACAGATGGATTGACAGATACCAATAGTGTGTTATCATAGTTCAGATTATAAAAAAAAAATAATTCTGTAACAATATTGGCTTCCTATCTGAAGCACATTATCATCACGCAAGGCATTCAGGATTTCCTGTTACTTATCAGTCGCTTTCTTTTCTTTGAGTCCATATCAAAATTTCTATTAATTTTATCGATTATATTTGTCAAAGTATTGTCTATTTACACGGACTCACGCTATTCTTACGATATAGCAAGATTTTCTTCAAGCCCCAATTGCCTCGCTTTGTTCTAGATTATGTTGGTATCTCTCTATTTCTTCTAAAGACGTTAATCAATTATATTTTTTATATACTTAATACTTTTGACTGATGGTGCTTGATGGAAATTGATTTAAAATTCTAAATTATTTAAAAC
>JAGVSQ010004147.1:0-20010 GCA_022683975.1 Rhyacophila evoluta
ACTTCAGTATTAATAATACATATATGCAATTTAAATTTAATATATTACAATCGTAATTCTTAACAACTTCGCTAACCGCCTCGATAATGGTTAAAGCATATTTTAGTAACATAAGTGAGGCATGTTACTCGAAACATTACCGAATTTCAATAATGTTTTTTTTTTGTATTAAATTACAACTTACATGTTAAGACATATTTTCAATGCCAGTTTTGGTTTTACCTTTTTCAGTTACCGTTTTTTATCAGTTGGTAGTTCTGTTTTTTTCAAAATCAAAGCGTCCCGCCAATATAAAACAAACATTCGGTGACGTCGTATCAAAATGCAACCCTCTCCTGTGCAATTGCACCATTGCGGATGGGTGAGGGGTTGGCGGTTTGCCGAGGGGCGACCGCGAGGAAAGGGGAGACCGGGACAAGAGGGGCACTGTAGTAACGAGGCTCGGCAACCTAGCAAACTTATCAGATAACTTAAATATCTCGTTAGCGCAGAACACTGTTGTATGGATGTACATAACATAGGTGGGAAGCTGGGGGATGGATGGTTTGTAAGGAATGCGAGCATGTACTTGCATGACATTCGCAGATGATGAACGTACATTATTTCCTGAAGTAGTTTCCAATATTGTGAATAGTTTACCATACCGTTATTGCATCAAAATTAGTTACCCAACTATCACGCACGTCACCAAAATTACAATTGTGTTTTTTGTTGCTGTTTTTACCTTCCAATTCAGGTAGTTCGATGTCACGTAACTCAATAAATAACTCAAGTTAAAAAAAAAATTAAATGTGTGGCCTCCCACAGAAATTCTACTGCCCCCCTTGAAGGGCGCGGCTTACCGTTTGGCAAGCTCTGGTTTAAACAATAAGGTATACATGTCTGTATGTGTGTGATAATCCAAACTAAACCAGTCACATGGGACATTTCCGATTCAAAATCGAGCAAGCACGTTTACTTGGCCACAGTAAACGACGACTTACTTCGACTAATTTTCATGGCATACTTCGGCATTTTAATGCTTTTCTTATACCACACATCACATGATGTAATCTGTGGATTTATGGAGTGCTGGTATGAACTGGCATAGTGCAAAGCAACTGGCTAAATATTTACTCAATATGGATTATAATTGTGGAATGAATCATTATTTAAAAATAATATAATATATGAATTTCGTGGACCATTTTCTAAGCACTGTAAGTATATTAATAAAATATGTAAGATGAAAACTGGTCATAATGAGGAATAGAAATAATCTTTGAATTTACACAATTATAAATTTAATTCAAAGATAATTCTTAAATTGGAAATATCAAGTCTAATCTATTTCATAAAAAAATATTTCTCCGACCTTATAATAAGCAATTCTCAGAAGCTGAAATACTTATAATTATTTTAGGGGAATATTGAACAAAATCATATAAAATCAAACCTTTAATCGCCTCTTATTATTGAATCAATTAGCGGCGCCAAAGTGGGTTCTGTGCTTCCCTCACGACCCACTTCACCTCAGCCTCCCCGATAATACTCTTATGAGGGAATTAAAAAAGATGTCTACCAATTAACGTCATTAGACGCCTTCAAACGAATTGGCCCCTCAGTTGCTTGGCTACCCCTGTCAATATCTGGATTCCGATACGCGAAGTGTGTGAGGGAGGCGGGCTCTGACACCCTCTGAATTACAACCCTGGACGGCGCAAGGCACACATACATATGGCGTGCGAAAAACCGTTAATTTTTTAAGCATTATTATTTATATTCTAACTAGATTTTAATTTAACATATACACATCATTTACGTATGCAAACTACTCGAAACTTTTTGTTTGAAGATATTTTTGGTGTATGCTCATTTTCACAATACAAAAACTTCAAACCAAAATCTGACGAGCTTTCATAAAAATTAGTTGCCAGCCAGTCATACAAACCGTTGGACACCTAGTCATGCATCTTTTATTTTAAAACTAACTCCAATACTTAAGCCAGCTACTCCCGGCACCAAAGCGCGCATGCTTACCAATCGAGTACCTGTGCAACAATATAACTTAGAACAATTTATGCACGTAATAAGCTTTTTTTCTTATATGGTTATACACTAATGTATCCATAAATAAGATATTATCAACCACAAAGATACAGTAATCAATAAAAATATAATCCAAGAAAAGAGTGCAAAGATATTGAATTTTAGCGATTGTTATTTTATACCATATGCTAATATGAATCTACTTAAAACGAGGATTGGTTTTTAACTAATCGTTCAATATATTGAGAATATTTGTGAAGCATTTTTTTAAAAATTTAATTTACTCATTATGCAGCTGCGATATTTGAGCCCATGGCCTTCGGTGGCATATTACGTGCACTTATCAACTCGGTAACTTAGGTGAGAAAAATATATATTTGACAGATAGCAGAAGAATGTAAGCATAAACTCGGACTCAAGGCTAATACAGGCAGAGCTGCAATAGGAAAACGTGAATATAAAAATAAACCTCTGTTATCGCATATACAAGTAAAGCTTTGTTATCACATGTTCAGATTCATCGAAATCCGGTTGATATAACATATTAATTTATATAATTGCCCAAATTGTGATTTTTTCATTAAATTAATAAAACGCTATCAATCATGTTGTCACTTCTAACTATACCAAAGTATTACATTAATTAATAAAATCGCTTACGTATAAAAAGAACACAATCAAAAAGATATAAGGATTTATAATCACGCGACAAACTTTCAATAATATGTTATTAACTTTGCATTTGATATAGCTGGCTATATTAACGTTTCTTGTCCGTCGTAACTCAGGGTATAAGAAGGTGGATTATAAGGGGCGATCAGGAGTGTGATCGTGGAGTAAGGCACCTTCGCCTGCGTCTCGTTTATTAGCTAACGATGTGGTAACTACAAACGTTAGGGACACACAAACATACATTTGAACATATCTATTTGGCAGTGGCGTGGAAGGTTTTTAAAAAAAATTTTACGATAAAAACAACATGTTCACTAATTATTTTTTGACGAATCTCACAATTTTATAGCATTACGATATATCAATGCACAATATTGCTAAAACAATGCAGTTATATACACATTATTGTAACAAATAAGCAACATACTGATAGACATATACTATTCAAAATAAATACAGCTCTAGTTAAATTTAAAATCAAATTTAAAAAATACATCGCCGCTGGTAAAACACAAAATTTAAATAGTCTTAAAAATAAGCACAGTTTTGATAGTTTTAACCAAAAAATAAATCATTTAAGACTTTTGCCTGTAGCGCTATTGGCATTGAATATATTAATTAATATATTGTCAATCATCAATCAATGTACAATTTATTGAAAAATCTATTTTTTTTCTTATAAAACATTCTTTAATGGGATGTGTATCACGCAGCAATGAATTGGAGGTTGTGAGCGTATCCATGGTGGAACTTTCCAACATTGTAGTTTTGCATCGAAAATGGGTGACGACTTCATACTGTTGTGGACCCTTATTCTAACTGGTCGGGACCAACAATTAATTTTTATTAATTGCAAAAAATAATCATTTATATTGTGGAAATCCATATGCACATATTCCTTAGGGCGGAAATGATAAAGAAGACTAAATTTTTAATATTGTGCATACATACATTCGTAATAACCGCCTTACCGGCCATGGTTTGCCGAAGATGCACCTGAGTCTCCTGCTCGAACGCATTCAAATCGTGGCCAAGAAAATATACCATTTCTTACGTTACACATCCTTTGTGCATAATACAAATGGATACATCACAGTAAGAGAATACCTCAACATCCCTTTCGATGCCTACACGTCAAAACAAAAAACAGACAACCAAGACACGAACCACACCACACTATATTCTAACCTTGTACATAACAAGCAGGGTATACTGAATCCCCCCATAGTAAAAAAAAGTATTAACCGCCAGGAAATAATATTTAACAATTGATATGACTAATGGAAACGTCTTAACCTGAGACATTGTGTTGTCCTACTAAAATTCGTTGATTCGAACTATTTGATTCACTTGGAATACGAATTTGATAGATTTCATGAGGTATAAATAAATAAAATTGTATGAGCGCTACTGTCCAAAACATATTAACAAGATATTGAGTTTTAATATACGTATATTTGGCAGATTTATAAAGATTTCAATTAAGTTTAAAGTACATTTTGAATTTTACTATTTTCTAATAACGCCATCTACATGCACGCGTGATAAAAGCTTAACATTAAAATTATAATACATTTATTCCAAGCAAAAATAGTATAACTCAAGTGTAAATTATGATTTCAATATTGATTTTACATATTACGTAGGTACCGAATTAAGAACCAAATGAAAATTATAATTGGGAAAATTATTTGAGTATGATAATTAATTCCTGGAAAATTTATAAGAGTTTCCAAGTAAACTGTCAGAAATTCATACATGCATATTATTCAGTAAATGGAAATTACGTTATTCAAATTATCGTGTAAATTACATACAAAGAAATCGTGAAGTATAAATGTGAAATCTGTAACCTAGAAGAGAAAAAAATAGAAGTTTCTTCAAGTACTTGAAGACGAAATTATTCTTTAAAAAACTCTGTAACGTATCTGTACAAACGCTGATCTTTCCTGAATGTTTAGAATGGTAAATTAAATATCTTGATTACAAGAATCAGGATGGGAAAGACACGCTGTTTGAAATAAGGAATGATGGTTCTCTATAAGATTGATGAAGAAATGCAGGCTGGCACTTGAATTCTTAGACGAATATTGGAATTCGAGCAGATGTTGTTCATAAGGATGCGAATCATAGTGTAACTTAACTAACTGGTTACATAGAGATCTGAGTTGCCATAAAATCAAATAATATCGAAAAATATTAGAAATGTTTTATGGTAATTTTGTAAAAGTTATAGGATTTAAAAGGTTATTTTTAATGGGTCGGTACATAATATAATATAAAGAGCCTTTCAAAATTAATTAACCTTTATTAGAGAATTACGTTCAAGTTAATGGATTATTATTAAATAATAATTCATTACCTTGTATATACCTATCTTATAAATTTTATAAGATCTGTATATTATCGATTCGTATTACTTATTAATGATCAAAGTGATATGTTTACAAGTATTAAGTTATAAGATAAGATTTTTTAAAGTATTGTAAAATTAAATAATATATTTAGCTTCCGTTTTTAGAAATGTGGCTATTTTGTTATCAGTATGTTAAAAAAATCTTTTAAAAGTAGGTTATCTTATCATTAATGAGATTAATATCAGTAACCGATGTTCGTTGACAATGATTATTATAAAACAAAATTGCAAGTTCGTGATATCATTTGTTTAACGAATATATTTAGTAACTGGATATATAAGCTGTAATGTTGCGTTTTGATGATTCGATTTCAGTCGATAAAAATTGATCAAAATTAGTCGGAAAATTATTTTTTTTACAATTTGTGTGGAGAAATAAATAGTTAAAATAACTGGACGCAGCCGAACTACCGAGTGATTGATTTAAGTAGACGATAAAAGATTCACACGCTTTAAACTAGACAAACCGGTGGCTTGAACGAAATAAGCTGGCCTGGGTAAAACTTATATAGAAACAACTAGTCGACAAAAAATGCAACAAAAATCTGTTCGTCAAATGCGCCTAAAATGTTGTATTCGTAGTTATCCACCATTTCCACGGTGTTAGCAGTATTTACAGATATCAGACACTCTAATAACAAATCACATTAATTTGTACTAGAGTTATTCGTATCTAAAGCTGTTGTTAATTAATAAAAATAACCCGGCGAAAATTACCACCTCAGGTGGACGAATTGTAATAGATTTGTATAATATGTATTTATTGGATATTCGAACAATTCTATAATTATTGTTTATTGAATAGACGAAACGAAAAGATAATGCAGGTTATCTTTTAGAAACAATATTAACACATTTTCAGACAAGATATACTGTTAATCAGGATTCAAATGAAAAGAATGTATTGATCAGCGAAACCGGTGTTTAGATTTAAATATAGGATTACGAAATAGTATAAAACAGCTTGTTATCATATAATTATGATGACTTATTATTAACCACTAATAAAATACAAACGCTTATCATCATACAGTATTGTCAACAAGTATTCACTTTATAGATAATTAGTGAGTTTTATCATCAGTCGAAAATAATAATTAACTATATAAAGATATTAATTTAATATCAGCAAAAGAAGCTGACAGGAAAATATTTAAACTCTTCTATCTAATTTAAAATTATTTTAACATCTAAACCTCAATACGAAAAAATCTTATTTTTTTAAATGCGTAAATAGTATACACAATGGGAATAACATTATGCAATTCTTCTCTCTATTTGACACGTGAGAACGTTAAAAATTTCAAAAAGAAAAATAATTATAATATCATTTTAAGAAGATTCACGGAGTAAGACAGATAATATATGAAATACTATCCATCTAAATTCACCTATCTCACCAAGATTTCGTTAAATACAACAAAAAAAAAAAAATTGAAAAAAATGTAGATGGCTGCTTCTGTCATCTGACTACTCAAGACTCCTTAATTTCCAGTTTGTTAAGACATACAGACCAATACTTGTGAAAATTGCATGTTTGTAGTGTTTTTCTTTTACGTAATTTTGTTATTTTTTGTATAATATTATTGAATTACTCATCTTTAATTTTCTCACCATATGAAATAAGTGAATGAAAAAAACGGCGAAAATTCGTTCTACACTACGCATTACATCGAAATTAAATTAAACATAGATTTAAATCTGTAATTTTATCTCCTTAAAATATGATTATCGAAAATATTGATGTGATTTAATAATTCTTCAAAAAAAAAAAACCGCCAAGAAAACAGCGAGACACGTTCTTTGAATATTTACTCAAGTCGTCCTGAACGTTCACGTCGTAACATTTTAACGTTTTCAGCGGTTATTGTGCAGAAAAAGCTCCGGGTTCAAAATTATGAATGGGAGACGCGACGGCATGTCACTTTGCGCCGCGGACGAGTTAGGGGAGCAAGTGACTAGCACAGGTGAGTAATCGAAAAGGTGGAACCATTTTCAGGCAGAAATGTTTTTTTTATCTCAGTAGAAGTCAAATTTTTGTCAAGTGTTTTTTAAAGGTTTCACACGGCGAGGGTAACTCAATCAAAAGGTTTTAACTAAATGTTCAAAATGAGCTAGTCAAAGGCAAAAACACCACTGTCCATAACAGAATCAATCGCTTTAATTGTATAAATCTTAAATATATTTCTGCAGGAACATTTTATGTACTATCAATTCATTCAAACTCACATCAAGTATTAGTACTAATTATTGGAATGTCAATATCGAAATTATTTGATTTTCCGCGATATGACTAATGGACAGTGGCGTTTTTGCTTGTGACTCCCTCAAATGCACGCAGATTATGTTATTGTGTACGGGAACTTTAAAAAAAATGGTCCTCACCTTTGTGAAGATAAATTTACGACAATTTAAAAACGGAAGGATTCTATAAATTAGGATGGAAACAGTGAAACGAGAGTTGAATAAAATAAACAAACAAAATGCTCTATTTTCTACATTATTTATTATTTTCAATCAAAATAATTTCCATCGGCATCTATGACTTTCTGCCAATATAATATATTAATTATAATATATAATATATTTTTTAGTGGAATACATCACGTGTTTCTTAGGATGTAACAGCATAACTTGCCTTTCGTAACTTGAAATCAAACCATTAATTAAATTATTTATAATATATCGTTTACAATAAAGCAATACCTCGTCTACTACAGAACGAACAAAGAAATACAGAAATGACAACTATCAATAGTCAACCACATGTGATCAAATGCCGTTTATTTTTTATTTAATATCAAAAGATATTAGTGTTTTTATCGTCATCTGTAAAAATTGTGCCATGTAGTATACGAGGTATTGCTTTGTCATGAGCGACATGGTATGTAAATTAAACGTTGAATGAAGTACAGTTAAATTTATTGGGAATATTATTAAGTAAGTATTACGTAGGTTTTGTGTACGCGAGTGATAGTTTGCACTCTCATTTTTTTGTGTATTTAAATGACTACAAATTACACGTAATAGAGTCGAGATTTAAGATAAGTAATACTGAAAATAAACACGATAAACGAAAGGTAAGTATGCACGTTTCAATGCTGTAGGTTATGGGTTCGAATACTATAGCTACTGGATTAAAATAAACGCTTTCTGAGAGGGCACAGTAAAAAATAGATCATTTTGAAGTTCAGCAAAACAGTCTTCTTCACGTGTGGCATATTGAATACATATAATGTTATAATTAGGAGAATATGAATATTGTTTCATAATAATGCGATAAAAGCAGTGACTTCTCGTATTATTCTGATTTGGGACATGACATAACAAGTCAGTAACAGAGGTTACTTTGTCGGTTGGAGTTTTCGCGGGACTGCAGTGAGAGTAGTCCCTCCGTCACCTCATTTACCTCAAATCCCATTCCGTCTCTAATTCCCCCATTCATCGGCATTCGGAAGGCATCGCTGGCTGGCGCATACCACGGGGTGAGTATACATAAATTCTGTGACGCGACTACTTCTCATGGGACAGTGGAAATTGAATACATTAAAATGACGACAAAGAAATTGAAATATTTACTTGAATCTTTTCTGACAACACACTTTTCAGGGTCATACAGAAACAACAGCTGCGCGTTCAAAATATCAGCTCATTTTTTCGTCAAATTTAGTCCTCAATTAATTAAATAAGTAACGTCAATACCCATTCGAGTTAACGTTATTGTTATTATCAAGACTACATGTTTCCATTGCCAGCCGTATCGCTAAAAACTACTAAAGAAACTATATGCCTTGAACAATTACATTTAATTTTAATTTATAATTATATTAAAAGGAATTTGTTTTTAAAAGCAAGATTAAAAAGTAATGAATGCAAAAGAGTATTCAGAGTTTAATCCCGAAGCTTTCTGAACGTATGTATGAAAAACACCATACGGTTTTGATACGAATGATCATCGTGTGGTGTGTGGTTGTGACTAATTTAAAATATAAATTAGGATTGGATAAATCCAACCAAGTCTTATTGGATCTAATAATATTAAGGATGAATGGTTTAATTGTATAATCAATTAAAGAAAATCCCTATCAATGATTATTATTGTTTTAAGTAATTACTCTTATAAACAATGTATAAATGTATATTTTGATTAACAACAAACATTTTTGACAGTCCATCCTGGTAACTGAGTCAGCATGATTATAGTATTTTTTTAATTTTATTCATAATCGACCGGAAAAGCCAATGAAAATGCGGGCAAGTACATTTCTTTGCCACCCCAGTACGAAACGTGAAAAGCGCAACACTTCTAACTTCCATTTTCATGGACACGATAAGTGATGACGTTAAAAATTATTTTTATTTTGAAATAAATTACTATCCACTATGACGCGAATTTGAACGATTTCTTTAAATTATAAAAACATTAAACGTGATAAGTGTCGTTATTTATTCTGTATTGAAACGAATTAGTTTAGGTATCATATCATATTTTCTGAATAAAATATTAAATTAGTGCATAAATGAGGTTAAAATTTTATAATTCTTCTTCATACATATTTCAGTCGTGTCAAATCAACAACTAATGGTGCTATAATCGAAATGACTTTCGACAAAGCTTATTAATACGCAGGTGTATCATTTGATATATATATTTATTGTGCTCGTAATTCTACTTTCGTATTGTGTTCCCGGTAGCCGAGCGGTAACCGTTCGCGCCTCGTATACGTGGAATGCAGGATAAATTCCTACATCTGCTGGATTCTTTAAAATTAAAAAAAAATGCAGGACTAGATGCCCATTGGGTTGAGCAATTATCTGACAACTAATTCTCGTGAAAAAATTCTGTCATGATATGTCTTCACATTTCGGAGATCCATATACTCCACTTCAGAGGTGGAAATGGTTAAAAAATTTACTTAATAATACCAATCAGTGTGAATAAGATGTAATTTGGGAAGATTAGGTAATATAAAAGAAAACATCATATTTTTTATAATAATATCATTAAATACTAGGTGGTCTATTTTACTAGAAGGTAAAGAAAGAAGTTTACTTGATATCATGAGGTTTCAAAACATAAAATGATTCAATTTACACCGATTCGATGTTTTATTAAATATATATATATATTGTTCAAAGGAAATATAATATTTACAAAACGTTGTATTGAAAATTGTATACTGAAATATTCAGGAATATTAAAAATCAAACAGGGTTTAATATATTAAAATGACGTCACACTCATCCCTAGGATGGTAGTGGCATGGTGGTGGCCAAATGATCCTATTGGAGCCGGAATCAAACTTCAAACGGTTCTTAATTTATTTATTCACGTCGCCTTTCAGGTTCGCCTCTGTTTATTTTCCGCGGCGACGTTTTAAAAAGGGCGAGTTTGAGGGATGAGGGGTAGGTCACAGGTAATGTTGTACTACGACCTGTGAGAATGAATAGATAGGATGTACCTACTCTGTTTTGATGAAGGCGAAACACGAGTTTTTATGAGGAACTCCACTGATAGCTGGGAAAAACCTTTTATAACAAAGTTGTATAGTAACCAAAGTGTATATTTCATTTTACAGCCAATACTTTTAATAAAATATTCGGCATAAATTGACATGAATATGACAACATTGACCAAGATATAACCAGTATTTAAAAGTAACTTTAGAAATACGAATAAATATGTCAGTAATATATATACACATATTATATATCATGTTCGTTCCCAAATTGGAGCATACGGATCTAAACAGTGTGAAGATATTCACTCCGAAAGTGAGTGTATGGATCTTCATAGTGTGAAGACGTCTTGACAGATTATTTTTCACGATAATTGTTTGTCAGACAATTGCTCAACCTAATAGGCATGCAGTCCTGCATTTTCAGATTTTTTAAATCCGACAGATGGGGAATCGAACCCGCATTTCCAGGATTGTTAGCCGCGCACGCTACCAACTACGCTAACCGGGGAGAGAGATATATAATTAATATAATTATATAGTATAATAAGACAATTTATAGTTATAATTCAAAAATTTTAACCATAAAATCTATAATAGTGTTATGATAATATTTGATTAAATAAAAAGCTAATAACAATTGAACAAATCCTAGGTGACATTTTCTTTGAATTATTAATATTCCATCACGATTATTTTATTTCAGTGGTTTGATGTGAACAATATATCGCTCATATTATAGTAATATCTTGTATACCACGGCAGAAAAAAGCCCCCGAGGTGAAAAGAGCCCTCACTGTCATAAATTAAATTTAAATAAAAATTAGTGCCAAAATTAATAGATGTTAGTAAATTTTAAAGTGATATTAATTCAGGGGTATTTTTCTATCTTTTGTAAAATGTGTGTCATGTGGTATAAGAGACATTGATTTGTCATGAGCGATATAGTATTACTCAAGTATCGATAACTTCCAACTGAGTGAGATTAAGTTTAGATATTATTAAGTATGTTATTTATAAATATCTGGGAAAAGATCTGTCTCGTTTAGTAGACTTTGTTATAAAACTGATTGTCCTTAACTCATTCTTAACTTGTCTCTTGGCTTAATTTATTTTTATATATTTTGATAATTTAAATATTTTTTTTCACCATTTTGTGAATACCTTTACCTTGTAGTTTGTAATATTGCAAAGGTGTTAAATAAATGATTTCGTCCGTGTATTTTATTATATATATTGTAGACTAGCATAATCAACACCTATTTTTGTGAATTTACACTAAATCGTCCGTATGCATAGAGTCTGAAGTTGTCTTAAGCAATTTTTGGCTTGGAATAACGATCCATTTTAACAAAATTTAAAATAAAATCACATGCCATCTCTTACTCATCACTGTTAAGAAATAAAGGACTTGAAAACGATATATCCTTTCCAATATTCCATTCAGAGTATGTTTTTGAGCGAAAATTGTCCATTTAGAATTCAATTTGTAAAAGATTAAATTGTCATTAAAAAGTTTTTGTTAAGTTATACTGAAATAACGTAATATCAATATAATGCCGGCTGTGTAGAAAGCCGTACAAAATATAAAAACGGCGATGTCCCGTGCAAACAAACGCGTAATAATTTGTTTATTTCAGACTTCATTGAATGCCCTGTATGAGTTCGACTTAATGAAAAGGGAAAATTGTACCGCGGATTTTAAATGGAGGGAAAGCGTTTTGAAAATTTTAAGGTTTACCAAACGTAAGGTCATTAAGAGATCAAAGAAAACTTTTCATAGAATATTTAAAAGCAAATTGGCAAAATCAGGAGACATAAATCGTATTTGAATAAAATCTTTCGACATTTATTTTGCGAGTACAATTTTGAAAATAACGTACAATTATTTAAAAAAAAAAAAACTAAATTGTACTATAACAAACAGAGCCTTCGTATTAAAATTAAAATGATTAACTCATAGGTGGACTTGAAACATCCGATATTTCAAGAACGGATATTAATTAGTTCAATTGCATATCTGAAAGACTGGCTAATCAGAACTGCTTGTAGATCTAAACAAAGTATTATACAGATAATTGATACTTATTATAATATTATGGATGTAGTAAAGCAGACCGGGTCCAATCCACAATTTATCGAACTGAGTAAAACGCGATTGAAATTTTTAAGATATTTACAATTATTAAAGACATATTAACGTTCAGTATTACTTGTATATTTTAAAGCTGGAATAGGAAACTCAATACTTACATAGCATCTAATATGTCTTTTCTGATTGCCAGATTAGTGAAAAACGTACTACTTTAAAGTTATTGAATGTTTTGTGGGTTGGACGTCTTCTGTAAATAAAAATATTGATCGTTTTGCGCATGGATCTATATTAATATTATATTAGTCTTTGCCCTTAAAGCTTTGGGCGTAGAGGTTACCATGATTTTAAAAAATCCAAAAATGCAGCACTGGATGGCTATTGGGTTGAGTAATTGTCTGACAAACCATTCTCGTGAAAGACATCTTTACATTGCGAAGACCCATATAATACACTTTCGGAGTGGAACTCTTCACACTGTGTAGATCTGTATGCTCTACTTTGGGAGCGAACATGGTACAAAAATGCAACAACTTTAAAATGGAATAATGCCAAGTAAATTACACATTAAAAAACAAATGATGACATGATAAAACTTCACATGTAGTTGAAATATCTAGTGACTAATTTCTAGTGAAATTTCAACTGATATGGCTATTTTGCAAATAGTCATATATTCAAAATTGATTTAGTACTTTGAAAATGGTCGATCATATTATTTAACATAATAGAAGATTTTATATATATTTTCAGGATTCATAATTTGTTTACAAGACTGATTAAGCAAGCACGTTACACACGCTTGGACCCAATCTCGCATGTGGACTTGGGAAGGATGGATCGAAATCGGAATCAGTATTAGGAGAGGAGACTGGCGAGTCGTCGTCGAAACAAGATTAGTCATCCGGCAGGATAACGAAGGCTCTTCATTCAGAGAACGAGACGGATTCAACCATTCAATACGAGCTTCCTATATTCCAGGACCGTTGTGCACGTAGTATTCCACGCGACGACATAAAATAAAAGATATCTGACAAGTATTGTTTATTTTTTATTACTATTTCGTAATATAAGCATGAATAATAATAAGCTTTTTTATTTATGGAAAGTTAAAAATATTTCATGATAAATTTAGACACCGATTCGCCATTTTCAGCTTTTGTCATTTTGATAGAACGTGTTTCACGTTATATACATTTTGACTATCGAACAAAAGCCATATTTTTAATTGAGGGCCACGTCGTTTTTCTTTTCCACAGTCGATATTTAATTTGTTACACACCGCTGGATAAAGACATCCCTTACGCCTTTTAGTTGTGGGACTACGTCATTCAAGTAAAAGTGTTCTTAGTTTGAGTATCAGTCAAGTGTGAGACAAGAGATAGTTTGTTTATTCTTTGACAATGCTACAGTATATAAAAAGCGTGAAGATGCCAAAAGATAAAAATCGAGTTTCAAATAGCGATTTGTAAATTTTAATTAATTCGAAATAGCTTGTGTTTTAAAATATACAAGCATTAGTCGACATTAATTATTACTAATTCAATTGTTATATTTAACAGATATTTTAGGAACCAATATCATTCGAGTGTTCATTTTAATAATTAATTATATTTAACACAACAAATTTGATAGTAAAATATTTTTTTGATATTGTTCACTGTCACTAATTTTTTGGAATGAAATAACTAAATTTAATCATTTATTTTAATTTATAAAGACCTTCTCTAATACATATTAATCGTTTTTACCGCAAATATCAAATTTAATTCAGTTGAAAATTATAATCTGTAGATGAAACTAGTCTTGTGCAAACAATATTGGTATTAAGAGGTTAAATTAAAAAATATTTTTATTGCTAAAATAGATTAATGAATTACTTAAAATGACTAAGTCCGTCACTGTCGTGCGTTACTTTACCAAGCAGGGGAGGAGTAATGAGATCAGGGGATCGCACAGGGGCGCCGGGTGCAAAGGCGTGCGCGCGGGGTACGCAGAGAGTTGACCGAATAACGTCGCCTGATTGCCGATTCACCCGGCCCAATTGGCTCGATTGATAAAGTTAAACCGAGGCCTGGCCGGTAACGAATCGCCTTCAGCGGCCCGCGGGCCTTACTCACCTACCTTACCTGGCGACGGGACGTGCGCTAAATGTATATAGAGGATGGGGTCGCACGAAGCACGTGTGAATTGGAGAATTGATTGGCAAATTGCTAATAACGATTAAGGGAATTATCCTATTTTTTCCGATCTCATTTTGCGCAAATATAAATGCCTGATAATGAATTTAGTACGATGTTTAAATTAAGTGTATTCGTCTTTATTAAATATGCCCACCATCAACACGTTTATGTCTTAATCAGCGATATTACATCCGTATTATTTAAAGTGTGGTGACAAATGGCTATTAAATGTGCTCCATTCATCTGCTCCATTTTTATATTATGACTTAATACGAAGAATCCATAATATTTCATCCGTCGGGAATTTCCCGAGAGTTTAAGCTGAAAAAATACCTAAAACTGGGTTACCAAGCAGTCAAGTGTGGTGAATTAAATATGTCTTAAAAGCTTGAGGAGTGTACCAAATAAAATTAATAAAATCACAATATTCATGACTATTAATAATCAAAAGCTAACATTATAAATTTGGTTTCATCAAATTACAAATAACGATATCATTATAAAATATATTTAAACAATTGCTATTTTGTTTCATTTAAGTCTTATAATTATTACAGTATGACTTGCTTGGCATAGCTTTCAGAAAACCTACACACTTATTTCCAGTTACTTATGAATATTATAAAACTAATCGGGTAGGAAGGAGACAGGTAGTTTAGTTAAAATAATCAATTTAATTAAGAAAGCTTCTAAAGAAGGTTAGAGAACAAATTAAGTCAAAGCATAAAGAAAAAAGATGACAGCTCACGTGGGTTGCAGATTGTACTGAATTCTATCAATACCTTGATAGCTGCTAACATAATATTCACATCTTCATTCTTACTATTCGTGCATCAAAATACAAGAACATTGAACAAAAAGAAAAATGGGATATAACGTGTGCCAAATATTACAACAACAAAAACTTCTAAACATCTTATTTGGAATATCCTAGAGAGTGCGCTTAAATGGTAACTTTCACCGTCCCAAAGATACATATAATGTATTTATTCATTGGATAGCAATGACGGAAAGAATTCAGGGTAGTATCTAAATAATGATACAACGTAACTAGTAGACAGAAAAAAGTTCAAGTATGACTTGCATAGCTGCTGCATAGGAGCTGCGTTTGCGTGTGAAGACGGAAGAAGAACTTTATGAGAATTTCTTTGAAAAATCAACGATTTACATCAGTATAAAAAAATATGTATAATTTGAGGATGCTGATGATATGAAATAATAAAAACCCAAAATTGTAAATTCTCTTCGCATGATATCTAAGTGAATAACGTTACAGTCATTCTTAGTCAATTTGGACCAAATTGACTCCTGTCATAACCGAACTCTTCTTGATCCAAAATTCATAATCCGAAGCCGCAATTGAATCTCGCGAGCCTGGAATAAATAAATTCTTTAATATCGAGTCACGTCCTGCACGCTTGACGCGCTGGTAATTTGACAGCAAACGACGCGCGGCTTCTCGATTAGATTATCAGAAGTGGGAGGGAAAAGATGGCGCGAGGGACAAGAGGGCCTCCTCCTTGTCTATTCTTAATATCGCCAGATTATTGCGCCCCCAAAGGACGTGGCTGTCACAGACGTCTTGGCGCTCGTTAGGCGTCACTACTATTCGTTACTCTCGCAGTGAAACAGAGGACCGCAACATTTCGTTGGAAATCTACATGAATAACTAGTATATTTATTATAATATACAATATCTTCATCAAGTGATGTATATATGTTATATAAGATGTTATTTATCCAACTTATTGTCTGACATAAATTTGAATTTCGGTAAAAGAAGCTTGCGAGAAGTAACTTTGTGAAAAACTTCAAGATCAGGGAACGAACCAAACAGCTCCCATGCACAATGAAAGGCGCGCAGTGAAGTTGGAACTCATTTGCCTCTTATTTCTATTTGAATGATTCTGGGTCAGGTATTATCCACAGGTTATATTTGGAGTTAAGTGATACCGAGCTAAGGGAGTGGCCGGTTGTAGAATATAGAGCTAACTAATATAGTTAACGAAGAAAATCAATTTTCCAACCTTCATATACCTATATGTTATATTGGTTATCTGAGTGTATATGTAAACATTTATTACACAAAATAAAACATTTAAATATCTCTAGGATGTAGGGCACCATTTTTGTGTAAAATAATTGTAATTGTATTCAACTGTTTCGTTTTATGATTTGGTTTAAAAAATGGTCACATTTTTACATAATAATAATATGAATTACATACGGGTGCTACTTTGAATGCATTATTACATTGTTGACATTAAGCATTTTTCTCTAAGGAGTATTTACTGTTCGGGAGCATCCCATATAATTGGCAGAATACGCGACGTGGTTTAAGATTTAAAAGACTGTACATTATGTGTATGCACCATGTGTATATTTTGGGGGTTTCGCTGGCCACAGCTACCCTATCGCTAGACGGAGTCCCTGCTCTGCACCCCTCTGCGGAAGCATCGTCTGCAATCAGACTGGATCACGTTTGCGGCCGCTAGCTCTGGCTTGTTACTGTTGTTGTTTGTGGCCCGACCAATCCGCAAGATATCGTGCATGTTTAAAAGAAGAGACACTACCTATTCAAGATGAATCAATCACCGCTTCATACTTAAGGAAAAGACTTTTTATTTGCCAATATCTGCCTTTAAAGAGAGAAATTTAATTTCTTTGGCTGCTAGAACTATTTCCGAAATCCTATGAGGTTAGCGAGAAATACTACCTACTTCTTACAATTATTTTTGATTACAAAAATATTATGTGCATTATTTTAAAATTTTATTCTTCCTACAAAACTTCCTATGTGGAGTATATGGCAACCAGGCGGAGTCTTCGGGATTCTCTGTAGTTTGCATTTGCTCCTGATTCCGCCGCATACCATCTTGTCTTATATTCATTGTGTGGCATTAATATAAGACATAAAAATGCCAAACGTCGTTCTTGGCATTTCTTGCTATTGTCATCAAGCCTTTAGGGAGTTGTGAATATTTTTTTATACCATGTTCACTCCAAAAGTGGAGCAGATGGATCTATACAGCGGAAGATATGAAGAATGTGACGGGTTATTTTTTCACGAGAATTGTTGGTCAAACAATTTCGCTCAACCCAATGAGCATTCAGCCCTGCATTTGTTGCATCGATTATCCGGATTGCTAGGCGCGCACGCTTATCTCTATGCTACAAGGGAGTATATTCGATGTACATTATAAATATACAAAATAATCAAAAATATTTTATATCAACTAAACAACGCGATTTTTGCAATAATGTAATACTGCGATATCATTTTAAATATACAATGTATGTAAAATAAATACATTTCAAATGCTGGACTTGAATACATATCTTTCCCTCGTGTAATGATCGATGTCTCGTCAGTCTGACTATACGTAAAATCCGACGTCTGACTGCGTGGGGTGGGTTGCCTAAACATTCTGCAGCTGATTGAGAGGGGTAGCGAAGGGCGGGAGGGTAACCAGCAACAGGGGCGTGGGGGGTGCTTATTGCGCCGACCGACTGATTGGATGCATGCATGCCCTTGCCAGGAATTCGTAGAGCCCGAATTTAAAGGTTAAGCTTTTAAATTGCAAATGTTCCACTGAAAAAAGCTTCCTATTGCATATTGAGCTTTTTAAAGCGACGCAAGTTTTGGCAATATTTTTACTCACCTGAAATTTTAAAAGAATTGTGCACATGTATACATGTGTGTTTTTTAACACCGAAAACGATATTCTTATATGTACTATTAGCAAACCAAATTAAAGAATTTTAAGTTATTAAAATATAATATATATTACGCAAAAGGACTTATAAACATGATAATCTAAATTCGATCGAATAGGCGATCGAATAGACGGTATTCAGCGAATAGTATAATGCGAATAACGTAACCTGGGCAAATTCTTGTCACTAAACTTGTCACTTGAAATGGAAGATTATTTTTTTATTATAAGCTTTTAATCAACATCGTTCGAGTCGGTGAATATCTTAATTGCTGTTTCTATCCAACCAATGCCATTTTTGTAGCTTTGTCTCACTTCCGCACATTATTACCATGTCCGCTCTGTAGTAGAGTACATATTTTAAGCTCCGCAATATGAAAACACATACATACATGCCTTGACAGGCTATTTTTACGAGACTTACGATGCGAGACGCGCGCGCTAACCTCTCGGCTACTTGGGATATTCTTAGTTGTGTAATCTGCTGGACTGGTCGGTCACGTCAGTATTGTTTCTAAAACGATTTGTAATCAAGTATCTTATAACAATAAAGATTGTGGAGATACTGTAAATATTTTTTCAGTGTTTAGGATTTTAATTCTGGGGCACTTTTGGCACTTTGTAAGGTGCTGAAAATTCGACAAAGGAAGAATGTTTTGAGTTGTTTCAGCAGTTGATTGATATTGTTGATTTTTTTTACGCATAAACATATTTGAATAGTGATATATTATATGTAAAATTACGACACCTTCGAATAATGACATGTGTTTGTCGTGGGACTGAAGTTAGTAATTACGAAATGACAATTTAAATATGAGCGCCGATAACTCATTAAAAAAATAATTCCAAATGATTTAGAGGCGAGTTATTTAACTAAAAAATTTGACAGACCGAAAATTATGTATTTGATTCAAAACAATTCTTGCGGATTGGAGGTCAAAAAAGCAATAAAGAAACATGCCCATTAATCATTTTTGACAAGATTTTTTAGTGTCGTTAAAGTTATTGCACACATGTGGGTCGACTTATAAGAATAATTGGAAAAACTTCTTATCAGTAAAGTGGACAGCAGAGGGTCAGGTGGTACAATATACCCTTTACGAAATTTTATCCGCCCCTTTTTTACAATATGATTTTTATAGTTGTCGATAATCACTTTCGCTCTTCTGTCAAATATCTGGATATGGACAGTGCTAACATATGTATCAAAACTAACCATCTTTACGACGGCTGGTTGTTAACCAATCACTAATCGTATTGTTTATCAAATTTTTGCTCCACAAACACGTTAAAACATACAGATTTGTATAAACTCACGTTTCTAAATATAATTATACTCGCAATCGCATGCTTTAAGCAATCAACGGTAAACATGAACCGTTGGTGTCATCGAAAGTGACAGTTCAATAAAGCATGGCCGCACACTAATACTAATGCACTCACA